>CM059449.1:14551926-14694847 GCA_030390025.1 Squalus acanthias
TTCCATGGGATCTTTTCCGTCCACTTGAGAGGGCAGACGGGGGCCTCGGTTTAACGACTCCTTCGACAGTGCACCCTCAGTACTACACTGGGAGTGTCCGCCTAGATTTTGTGCTCCAGTGTCTGGAGTGGGACTTGTATCTTCTGACTCACTGAGCCACAGCTAACCCCCTCGTAGGACGCTGGTAGCCAACAGCTGCATGTCCCATCAGTCTAGGCTGGATCTGAACCCAGGTTCCAGAGGTGGAAGGACTGTGTCTGAATTAGAATCACAGAATAGTACCGCACAGAAGGAGTCCAGTCGGCCCGTTGAGTCTGCGCCTGTGGGCAGCTCGTTGATTTTCATCTACTGCGATCAGTTTTTTACATTAAATAGTTGTTGTACACAGGGACCTTCTCAATTCTGAATCTTCTGTTGCAGAGGGGGAAGTAAAAGCCAGGCATGGCCACGATAGAGGTTACAGTGAAGACTCTGGACTCCCAGAGCAGAACCTACGCAGTTGAAGAAGAGGTAAGTAGTGGCTGTATCTGCAGCAGGTCGACGGCGCTCCATTGTTACCTCCTTTCTCAATCTCACCGTCCGGGTCCTGACTCGCCGATCCGATTGGCACTGCATTTATTCCTTTCCTCATCAAGAGGAAGGATGTTGGTGCTGGAGGGTGGCAGGCTTCCCATTTCAGGCTGAAGTCCCACATTGAGATGTCTGCTGCTACTGCTCTGTGGTTACCATCCCCATCATTTTCCAAAGAGCCAGCACGGGGGCACGATGGGCCCAACGGTCTCCTGTGTTGTATCATTCTATGAGGAACCAGGAATGCTCTCCCTCTGTTTTTCCCCCCCCGTGGGAAGCGCCTGACATTTGTTCAGGAGATCCTGGTTGCAACACCGGTGTAGTTCGGAACACCTCCGAAATCTCGGCCGTGACCCCCCCCCCCACGCCTCTACTATTGTGTTATTTTCTGTCGTGGTTTGGGCGATTTGCTGATTTGTCGTTTGTTGCAGCCCATTTTGGCTGAGCTGATGTTTGTTGTCCTCTCAGTTTACAGTCAAAGAATTCAAGGAACACATCTCTAGCTCCGTGAACATCCCAGCTGACAAACAGAGGCTCATTTACCAGGGTCGGGTCCTGCAAGATGACAAGAAGCTGAAAGATTATGGCAAGTGTTAATCCTAGTACTCTTGTTCCTCCTAGGCGCCAATCTTTAATTCGCCCCTCTTTTCCTCCTTCCCCCCCCCAATCCCTCCCTTGTCCCTCTCAATAAACCTGACCTGTCATGGTACAGGTGTTCTGTTTGCAAACCTAGTATCAGTAATGGTGACCATGAAACTACCAGATTGTCATAAAAACCCATCTGGTTCACTAATGTCCTTTAGGGAAGGAAATCTGCCGTCCTTACCCGGTCTGGCCTATATGTGACTCCAGACCCACAGCAATGTGGTTGACTCTTAACTGCCTCTCTGAAATGGTGGCTCACCACCACCACCTCAAGGGCGATTAGGGATGGGCAATAAATACTGGCCTTGCCAGCGACGCCCGCATCCCATGAATGAATAAAAAAAACCTTAATACTATAATACAGCACAGAAACAGGCCATTCGGCCCAACTAGTCTGTGCCGGTGTTTATGCTCCACGCGAGTCGTATGGACAAATGGACTATGAATGAGAATATGGACAAAGTTCTGGGTGAGTGAGCAAAAAGCAGGCAAGCACCTCCACAATTCTGACAAAGCCAGATGCATTGACAGGAAATCCACTGGCAAATAACACCCAGAGAGTCCCCCCCTCGCTTACTGAAATGGACGTTTGCCAGCAAGATCTGTAAATGATTTTTGCTTTACAAATGAAGACCGTTTTTGAACAATAGAGTCTTGCAGCTATGTACCTTGCCTGAAGATTTACCTTCGCCTTTAACTTACTTAGAGTAAATAAGGAGAAACTGTTGCCAGTGGCAGAAGGGTCAGTAACCAGAGGACGCAGATTTAAGGTAATTGGCAACAGAGCCAGAGGCGAGATGAGGGGGGAAAATAATGTTACGCAGCGAGTTATTATGATTGGGAACGCACAGCCTGAAAGGGTGGTGGAAACAGATTCAATAGTAACTTTCAAAAGGGAATTGGATAAATACTTGAAGGGGAAAAATTTGCAGGGCTATGGGGAAAGAGCGGGGGGAAATGGGACAAATTGAATAGCTCTTTCAAAGAGCCGGCACAGGCACGACGGACCATATAACCTCCTCCTGTGCTGTATCACTCTGATTCTATGAACGTACAGTCTTGGTCTCCGTATTAAAGGAAGGATATACTTGCATTGGAGGCAGTGCAGCGAAGGTTCACTAGGTTGATTCCTGGGATGAAGGGGTTGACGTATGACAAAAGGTTGAGCAGGTTGGGCCTATACTCATTGGAGTTTAGAAGAATGAGAGGTGATCTTATTGAAACATAAGATTCTGAGGGGGATTGACAGGGTGGATGCTGAGAGGATGTTTCCCCTAGTGGGGGTATCTAGAACTAGGGGGCATAGTTTCAGAATAAGGGGTTGCCCATTTAAGACGGAGATGAGAAGGAATTTCTTCTCTGAGGGTTGTGAATCTTTGGAATTCTCTACCCCAGAGAGCTGTGGAGGCGGAGTCATTGAATATATTCAAGGCGGACATTGACAGACATTTGAACTACAAGGGAGTCGAGGGGTATGGGGAGAGAGCGGGAAAGTGGTGTTGAGGCCAAGATTGGATCAGCCATGATCTTATTGAATGGCGGAGCAGGCTCGAGGGGCCGATTGGCCGACTCCTGCCTCTGTTTCAACACGGTGGCATAGTGGTTAGCACTGGTGCCTCACAGCGCCAGAGACCCGGGTTCGAATCTGACCTCGGGTGACTGTCTGTGTGGAGTTTGCACATTCTCCCCGTGTCTGCGTGGGTTTCCTCCGGGTGCTCCGGTTTCCTCCCACAGTCCAAAAATGTGCGGGTTAGGTTGATTTGGCTATGATAAATTGACCCTTAGTGTTAGGGGGGGATTAAATATGTGGGGTTATGGGGATAGGATGGGATATGTTAGGGGGAATTAAATACGTGGGGTTACGGGGGTAGGGTGGGATATGTGTACTGTGGGGATTAAAGCAGGGACAGGGTACTGGATTTGGATGATCAGCCATGATCGTATTGAATGGTGGAGCAGGCTCGACGGGCCGAATGGCCTACTCCTGCTCCTAGATTCTATGTTTCTATGTTTCTTCTGTTCTTATGTTCTAAAAACTGTTTGTCTGGAGGAGAAGAGGAAGTGATTAGAATGGAATCACTCTGCCCCAAGGACAGAGAGTACACGGTATCAGCAAGCTGCTACTGACCTTTCCGGTCGGTCTCCACTGCCTACTGATCAAGCAAGCGGGATTAGAGAGGTTGCTAGTCTGTACTGAGGCACTCACTGAAGTCGCTTACCAGCTGGCTGTCTTTACAGCAATATTAATCTCATAGTATTACGTCATATTTACAGCACAGAATCAGGCCATTCGGCCCCTCCTCCCACGTTACTTCATCTCGCCCCATCAATAATAAGACTGAAACGATGGGGCTTTCTGTGAAACTGTGACAATGGCCAAAAATTGAATTTCTCCTAATAAGCTCTTTTTTTTACTGCTAGACTAGGTATTGTGAAGACTATTTTTCCCATTGACAGTGATGTCTGTTGCCTCCAGTTGCTGACTGGCTCAGTTTTGCACTGGGAGAAATGCATTCAGCTCAGGAAAGGTCCTGGATTCCATCGTCTCTACCGAGTTAGCTGACGGCAGAGTGGTTGCAATGTGCAGCAGACGGTGGGAAACCTGCAACCTGCCTGTTGGCACCACACTACAGTCCCTAAGTCAGCAGGGTCGTTAAGAGTCCTGCATTGCACTCGCCTTTGAGTGCACACAGTTGCGTCCTATACCTTTTTCTAAAAGTGAGCCACTCTTGTGGCATTGTCAGTAAATGCATTAACCTGATGGCTCCAATTCCGGCCTCTTGCGCATCCCCCGGTTTTCATCGCTCCACCATTGACGGCTGTGCCTTCAGCTGCCTGGGCCCTAGACTCTGGAATTCATCTCCCTAAACCTCTCTAACCCTCTCTCTCTCCTCTCCTTTTAAAAAAAAAAGTAAAAAGTTTAAAGTTTATGGTTTTCCATACAGACTGCATTTGACACATTAGACCCCCTGTGACCCCACCTCATTGTCTTAGTTGTATCTTGCTATGTCTTTGATCATGATGCGGAGATGCCGGTGTTGGACTGGGGTGGACAAAAATGAGATGTCTTTGATATAATGCCTTCCTGACTGACCTGATTGTTTCTCTGCCGAGGTGTGATAAAAGGCAGTCAGAAAGATTATCTGTAGTTGTCTGACATTGTACGCTACACAGGCATTGTTCTCTGTCGATATATGCTTTGCCGATTCGTATTCCTTCACTTCACCTGACGAAGGGGCAGCAGCTCCGAAAGCTTGTGATTTCAAATAAAACTGTTGGACTATAACCTGGTGTTGTGCGACTTCTCACTTTTGTCCACCCCAGTCCAACACCGGCATCTCCGCATCATGTCCTTTAAGATGCTCCAGACATCCTCACTCATTGACTAAGCTTTTGGTCACCTGTCCCAATATCTCCTTATGTGGCTTGGTGTCAAATTGCCAATATGACGGAGGCCCCAATATTAGCTGTTTTCGTGGAAGGACTTTGTATCGCATTTGCTCATAATATTATCTTCTGATGCCGCTGAAATAAACGGCCAAATGCGAACTGACGTAAAGCCGACTTTGTGCGTGCAGCTTGCTGCAGGGAGTTTTTAACATTTTTCTTTTTGTTCCATCTTCTACTCCAGACGTCCACCACAAAGTCATCCATTTGGTCGAGCGCGCCCCGCCGCAGGCGCAGCCAGCTACAGGAGGACCCTCCTCGGCGGGGGCTTCCGCGCCGCACCCCGGAGGCGCGCGAGGGACTCCGGCCGGACCCCATGACCGGAATGCCAACAGTTACGTGATGGTGGGCACCTTCAATTTGCCAGTCAACCTGCTAGACCCTCAGCAGATACAGGTCAGTGGTGGAGAAGCGAGGGTAAGGGGCAGCGAGTAGAGCCACGTGATTAGAGGCAGAGTGAAACGCTGCCCCCCCCCCCCCCCCCCCTAAAAAAAAACTACTTTAACCTCAGGTGTCATGTCAGGCTTTCTGCTTCCTAACTGTTGCAAGCTCTTTGCACGCGTTCTTAACTCCAAAATAATACAGCACGCCTCCATGACACTGAATACGGCCTGCGAGTATTCGCGGCCCATGTCTCCCCTATGACCCTGAGCAGCAACAGCTGCTTGCGTTTATTCTAGCGCCTTTTAAAATAAAGAAATGCTCAAGGCACTTTACAGATAGGTGCAGCAAAATGGATGCCCCGAATGGAAGAGAGCGAAAGATTCGGAAGGGCGGCCAAAAAGCTTGGTCGGAGATTTTGACTAGGCTTTTTAAAAAAAAAACAACCGCAGAGGGAGGCAGAGCATTACGGAGATAGTTCCAGAAAGTAGGATCGAGGCGGCTGTCGTATCAATGGTTGGGTGAAGACACCTGGGGGGAGGGGGGCGCGCGGGGAGCTGTCCCAAGTTACTTTTGAGTGGTGGGGTTTGGGGAGCAGTTTTCTTGGGATGCAGCATGGGGGAATGTGAGTCGAGTGTGTCAACAGTAACAGGCCCACTCGCTCTGGTGTTTCCCAGGCTCCCGACCCCGGCTTTTCCATTAAAGAGAATCTTATCCCTCATATTCTGCACTGCTGTGATTGTGGCCACTGTCCCTCGTACAGTGAGTGCCAACTTGTGGTGTTTTAATGGTGGTTTTCATTTTCCTTCCCAGGGTTTAGACTTTATCAGTGTTGCTGCTAAGCTGCTGAAGTGTGTTAGTGGCAGCATGTGAGCCAATTAGTGCTAACATGCTTTAAGATAACACTTCTTGTGCGATAATTTGTCCAGCCCCTGTGATAGGCCTGTAACTAGCGGTACTTCATCCTAGTATTGTTTCTCCTCATACGAGAACCAAGTCTGAAAGGACAGAATTGTAACATGGGAATTTTTCCACAGTTCAAGTGAGCATCTGTGAATATATTTGAAGTCTTTGAGCACAACACGCATTTCCTGTAAGTGCCATGTGTTCGCTGTCGCACTTTGATAAAGCTCCTATAAAGCAGCGAGCAACGCCACAGAAGATCATCTAGTAGTACGAAACCTTAACGTGCCCGCCTGTTGCCATTAGGATTTCAGTAAAGTGTAACGCTGCAGATTGCACGGCCAGATAGCCAAGACTGCGTATTAAGCCTGTTGCCGCCTTACGCATGACCAGCATGGCGCCAGATACCCCGAGCGCCTCTTGCAGCTGCGCTTGCTTTTCGGAACAGCGCAAGGCTCCCAGGTAACTGCGAATGCATGCACGTCACGGAAGGGCCTGTCGTTTTTGTCGTTGTGTGTGCCCCGATAACATGACACCGATTGTTGTAGTGTGGGGTGTATCCACACGGGTGCTGCAGTGTCGTCCCGATGATGTTTCCTTTCCGTATTGTTACAGCAATCAGTACAGCAGGTGATGGCAGGTTTGGGTGAGGCTGGTCGGAATGCACGAGTCACAACTTCCACCGGGGTAAGTGAAAGTGTGTGTCTTTGTGTGACAGGCTGAATGGCGCTGTCATGGCCTTTTATTTATTCCCCCCCCCCCCCCACCCCTTTCGGCCTCAAAAGCTGTGTTAATTCTACCAGACTCCCTACACTGTAATCCTTACACTTCCGACCAAGTACAATTCCCGGTTCGGTTCCCACATTCTTGGTCTTTTGGTGTGCGCGCACCCAAAGCTTATTGTATTAGCTGTATGGTCTAGGCTGAGTATTTTGCCACATGTACACACTTGAGTATTGCGCATGTTGTCATGCGCTCTGCATACAGTTTAAGCTCAGGGCTGTTACAACCATTGGCTTGTTTAGGTGGGATGTTAGCATTATTGGCTGCCGCAGCCTAGCGTTTGATAAGGTTCCACTTAAGTGACTTGCGACAAGGGTAATGGCACATGGCGTTAAGGGGAATATGGCCATATGGTTGGAGGGCAGAAAGAGTAGAGGTAAAAGGAAGTTTCTCAAAATGTTGAGGTATGGTGTCTATTTTGGTACCATTGAGGTGTATAAAATTATGAGGGGCCTAGATAGAGTGGATAGGAAGGACCTATTTCCCTTAGCGGAGGGGTCGATAACCAGGGGGCACAGATTTAAAGTAATTGGTAGGAGGTTTAGAGGGGATTTGAGGAGAAATTTTTCACCCAGAGTGTGGTGGGGATCTGGAACTCACTGCCTGAAAGGGTGGTAGAGGCAGAGACCCTCATTACATTTAAAAAGTACAGGAAACTTTCGTTTATCCGGCATCGACGGGACCGGCGTGGTGCCGGTTTATCGAAAGTACCGGATAACGGAGAGTTATATCTACCGAGGCTATTTTTAACAAAGAGACTCCAGGCAGCACGGGAGAATCAAATCCTGCTACTGCAGTGTTTCGGACTTCCGACAGCGCCAGGTAGCCGAGTAGTGGCACTTTTGAAAAGTACCCCTACTGACTAAATCGGCGTTCTCGGACTCGGACTCGGGATCGGCAACATTGCCGGTTATTTGAGAGGAGTTTTCGGAGCACTCGGCGTTCGCGGAGACTCGACTGCGGCTCGGCAACATTGCCGGTTATTTGAGAGGAGTTTTCGGAGCACTCGGCGTTCGCGGAGACTCGACTGCGGCTCGGCAACATTGCCGGTTATTTGAGAGGAGTTTTCGGAGGATGATTTTTGCCGGTTAAGCGAGAATTCCGGATATTTGGGTGCCGGATAAACGAAAGTTTCCTGTACTTGGATATGCACTTGAAGTGCCGTAACCTACAAGGCTACGGACCAAGTGCTGGAAAGTGGGCTTAGACTGGATAGCTCTTTGTCAGCCGGCACGGACAAGATGGGCCGAATGGCCTCCTTCTGTGCTGTAAATTTCTATGATTCACTCCTACATTTACTACATATATCGATGATCTGGGCTTAGGCATTGAGAGAGCAAAATTGAAATTTCTTTGCCACTAAATTGGCGGGGATTGTGACAAATTGTGAGGAAGATTGCGAAAGACTGCCAGCGGACACGGATAGGTTAGCAGGATTGACCGATGCGGTTAAGCGTAAAAGTGCAAAGTATTACATTTTGGAAGCAATGTGTTTTAAATGGAGCAGAGGGGAATCTCAGTTGACAGAGATGCAGGTCATTAATGATGGCCGTGCAAGCAGAGATGTAGCTCGAAGCATAGAATACAAAAAAAAGCAAGGAGGCAAGACTGATCTTGTACAAGAACTGCAGACATCAGCTGGAGTGTTGCCTACAGTTTTGGGAACCATTCTAGAAGCAATGGATGAGGTGCAGCATAGATTCACTGGGATGTTGGCAGTGTTTATGAAACTCGACAAGTTCAGACATTTTTAACGAGAGCGGAGAAGACGAAGGGGCTGACCTGGTAGAGGTCTTCAAAATTACGAAGGGAATTAATGATTTTGCTTTCACTCGTTCACCAGATAGAAGCACGAGGGCAAAAATTAAGATAATCGCAACAAAAACTATTTCAGGTTAGAGAAATAAAATTTCTTTTATCTAGAGAGTAGTTAAAATGTTTCCCCTGGCTGGGGGGTCTAGAACGAGGGGGTCACGGTCTCAGGATACGGGGTAGGACAGTTAGGACTGAGATGAGGAGAGATTTCTTCACTCAGAGGGTGGTGAACCTGTGGAATTCTCTACCACAGAAGGCTGTGGAGGCCAAGTCACTGAATATATTTAAGAAGGAGTTAGATAGATTTCTAGACACAAAAAGGCATCAAGGGGTATGGGGAGAGAGCGGGACTATGGTATTGAGATAGAGGATCAGTCATGATTGTATTGAATGGCGGAGCAGGCTCGAAGGGCCGAATGGCCGACTCCTGCTCCTATTTTTCTGTTGCTAAAATGTGGACTTTTTTTGCCACAAACTCCTTTTAAAAGGGAATTGGGTTGCTGTTTGAATAAGAGGAATATTAAAGGATATGGGTAGCCATCAAGAAAAGTGGGATTAGTTTAAAAGCACTGTTCCCTCCGGCCGCGCAGTAATGGGAAAGGTCCCACGCAGGCTACTCACCGACTTCTCCGTCGTAAATACAGCACTTGCGTGGAAACTTAAAGGGGACCGCGCACTCGAAGAAACAGGCCACGCAGAACAAAGTGCAGTTACAGGGAACATTGGTTAGAAGTCGCATGGGAAGAAAGGTATCAATCAGCACAGAAATTGATGGGCTGAATGCCGGTTTCTGTTCCGAAAGATTTTACAATATTCAACTGAAGGAAATGGTGAGCGTTTTAACCAGAACAGAGAATTTTATTTTTTTTCCCCCCCCTGTAACTGAACCCACTCATTGAACATCCTAAAATCATAAAATAATTTCACCTTTCGAAGGAGCGATCGTTTGCATAAATGCAAAGGAGGCTGTGCGAAAGCAGTTCTCTGTTCTGCTCCTGTCCCTGTTGCATAGTGGATAAATGGCACAGCTTAATGTTTAACTGAGCCAGACAGACCTGGAAGGTCTGGGCTGCAATTCCTGGTCGTGTACTGAGCTCATCTCAGCCAGGGTGGCTTTATATTTAGGCTAGGTGCTGTGACTACAGAGTGGGGGAGGGGGGGAAACTCAGCAAGCTTACTATGCACTGGCCCCCTGCTGGGAAGACATGGTATATTGATGTTAACTGGGAGCTCAGCAGTTATGCCCACATGGTAGGATACCCGTTGAGATCGTGTGTGAAGAGTGACGACACGAGCGAATTATTGGAGAGCTGTCCAGTGCCCGTTGAACCCCACGCCAGTGTGAATCCCTGCCTTCAGGAGAGAAGTGAGAAGTCGCACAACACCAGGTTATAGTCCAACAGCTTTATTTGAAATCACAAGCTTTCGGCGCTGCTGCTCCTTCGTCAGGTGACTTCACATAACTTCACCTGACGAAGGAGCAGCGCTCCGAAAGCTTGTGATTTCAAATAAAGCTGTTGGATTATAACCTGGTGTTGTGCGACTTCTCACTTTTGTCCACCCCAGTCCAACACCGGCATCTCCGCATTCAGGAGAGAGGTTGAGCGAAAGAAAAAGAGGCCGATTAAATCGTGCCACCTCTGGGTGACATTTCACCAGTGGGCGGCTCTCTGGACAGATCTAACCCTGTTGGATCCCATCTGACACCTTTAGCAATCTAATCTATCGAATAGCAGTATCGGGAAACTTTGAAGGTGCACTTTTGCCGTTCAGCACAAGTGTGTTGCACTTTTGGGTTGTAGGAACCTTTCGAAGATGTGACTCGCGTTCTGAACGGTGCATGTTGGGCAGTATAGCTGATATCTTGTTGGTTTCACGTGCAACTGTATGTTGATGAAACCTGCATTTCGATCACTGAAAATGGTTAAAATCGAAATGTCATGATGTGGAGATGCCGGTGTTGGACTGGGGTGGACAAATGTGAGAAGTCGCACAACACCAGGTTATAGTCCCAACAGGTTTATTTGAAATCACAAGCTTTCGGAGCGCTGCTCCTTCGTCAGGTGAAGTGAAGAGATGCATATAGGCACAGCATATATAGTCAGAGAACACTGTGGAATTCTCTAAATGATCACTGGTAATGGTCTGCTACGCAATGAGCAGCGGGACCTGTCCCTCAGTGTTGCGGAATGCAGTACCTGACATAACGATGGAGAAAGGGTACAATGTAATAATGTCATGGGGTGTATTACATAGAATATACAGCACAGAAACAGGCCATTCGGCCCAACTAGTCTGTGCTGGTGTTGATACTCCACACGTGTCTCCTCCTGTTCCAACTACCTCATCTCAGCCTCTCCGCCTGTCTTTCCATTCCCTTTTCTCTCACGTACTTGTCTAGTTTCCTTTTGAAAGCATCTAAGCTATTTGCCTCAACCACTTCCTGTGGTAGCGAGTTCCACATTCTAACCACTCTCGGAGTAAAGAAATTTCTCCTTATTTCCCTATTGGATTTATTAGTAACTATCTTGTATTAATGGCCCCAAGTTTTGGATTCTCCCACAAATGGAAATATTCTCTCCACATCTACCCTGTACAAGCCCACTGACTCCCACAGCTACCTGGACTACACTTCCTCCCACCCCGCTTCCTGTAAGGACTCTATTCCATTCTCCCAGTTTCTCCGTCTCCGCCGCGTCTGTTCTGACGATGCCACCTTCCATACCAGTGCTTCCGACATGTCTTCCTTTTTCCTCGACCGAGGATTCCCCTCTACTGTGGTTGACACGGCCCTTGACCGTGTCTGTTTCATTTCCCGCACTTCTGCTCTCACTCCTTCCCCTCCCTCCCAGATCCACGATACGGTTCCACTTGTCCTCACCTTTCACCCCACCAGCCTCCACATTCAACGGATCATCCTCCACCATTTCCGCCACCTCCAACGTGATCCCACCACCAAACGCATCTTCCCCTCACCTCCCCTTTCAGCATTCCGAAGAGACTGCTCCCTCCGCGACACCCTGGTCCACTCCTCGATCACCCCTATCAGCCCTTCCCCTTTGCCCGGCACCTTCCCGTGCAAGCGCAGGAGATGCAACACTTGCCCTTTTACCTCCTCCCTTCCCACTGTCCAGGGCCCCAAACACCCTTTCCAGGTGAAACAGCGATTTAATTGTCCTTCTTGCAATTTAGTATACTCTATTCGCTGTTCACGATGCGGTCTCCTCTACATTGGGGAGACATAGAAACATAGAAGATAGGAGGAGGAGCAGGCCATTCGGCCCCTCGAGCCTGCTCCGCCATTCAATGCGATCATGGCTGATCATCCAAATTCAGTACCCTGTCCCTGCTTTCTCCCCATATCCCTTGATCCCCTTAGCCTTAAGAAATATATCTAACTCCTTCTTGAATATATTTAATGAATTGGCCTCAACTGCCTTCTGTGGTAGAGAATTCCACAGGTTCACCACTCTCTGGGTGAAGAAATTCCTCCTCATCTCAGTCCTAAATGGCTTACCCCTTAACCTTAGACTGTGACCCCTGGTTCTGGACTCCCCTGCCATCGGGAACAGCCTTCCTGCATCTAGTCTGTCTAGTCCTGTTAGAATTTTATAAGTTTCAATGAGATCCCCTCTCATTCTTCTAAACTCGAGCGAATAAAAGCCCAATTGACCCAATCTCTCTTCACACATCATTCCTGCCATCCCAGGTATCAGTCTGGTGAGTCTTCGCTGCACTCCCTCCATGGCAAGAACATCCTTCCTCAGATAAGGCAACCAAAACTGCTCACAATATTCAAGGTGTGGTCTCACCAAGGCCCTGCACAACTGCAGCAAGACATCCTTGCTCCTGTACTCGAATCCTCTCGCTATGAAGGCCAACATACCATTTGCCTTCTTAATCGCCTGCTGCACCTGCAAGCTTACCTTCAGCGACTGGTGCACAAGGACACCCAGGTCTCGTTGCACTTCCCCTTTTCCCAATCTATTGCCATTCAGATAATAATCTGCCTTCCTGTTTTTGCCACCAAAGTGGATAACCTCGCATTTATCCACATTATACTGCATCTGCCCAATCACCCAACTTGTCCAAATCATACTGGAGTGTCTCTGCATCCTCCTCACAACACACACACCCACCCAGCTTTGTGTCATCTGGAAACTTGGAGATATTACATCTAGTTCCCTCGTCTAGATCATTAATATATATTGTGAATAACTGGGGTCCTAGCACCGATCCCTGCGGTACCCCACTAGTCACTGCCTGCCACTCGGAAAAAGACCCGTTTATTCCAACTCTTTGCTTTCTGTCTGCCAACCAGTTTTCTATCCAAGTCAGTACCTTACCCCCAATCCCATGTGCTTTAACTTTGCACGCTAATCTCTTATGCGGGACCTTATCGAAAGCCTTCTGAAAGTCCAAATACACCACATCCACTGGTTCTCCCTTATCTATTCTACCAGTTACATCCTCAAAAAATTCCAGTAGATTAGTCAAGCATGATTTACCTTTTGTAAATCCATGTTGACTTTGTCCGATCCTGTCACTGTTTACCAAGTGCTCTGCTATTACATCTTTTATAATGGACTCTAGCATTTTCCCCACTACCGATGTCAGGCTTACCGGTCTATCATTCCCCGTTTTCTCTCGACCACCTTTTTTAAATAGTGGGGTTACATTAGCTACCCTCCAATCCATGGGAACTGTTCCAGAGTCTATAGAATTTTGGAAGATGACCAGCATTGCATCTACTATTTCTAGGGCCACTTCCTTAAGTACCCTAGGATGTAGATTATCAGGCCCTGGGGATTTATCGGCCTTCAATCCCGTCAATTTCCCTAACACCATTTCCCTACAAATACAGATTTCAGTCAGTTCCTCCCTCTCATTAGACCCTATGTTCCCCGAAATCTCTGGGAGTTTATTTGTGTCCTCCTTTGTGAAGACAGAACCAAAGTATGCATTTAATTGGTCTGCCATTTCTTTGTTCCCCAGTATAAATTCCCCTGATTCTGACTGCAAGGGACCTACGCTTGACTTCACCAATCTTTTTCTCTTCACATATCGATAGAAGCTTTTACAGTCAGTTTTTATGTTCCCTGCAAGCTTACTCTCATACTCTATTTTCCCCCTCTTAATTAATCCCTTTGTCCTCCTTTGCTGAATCCTAAACTGCTCCCAATCCTCAGGTTTGCTGCTTTTTCTGGCCAATTTATATGTACTCTCCTTGGATCTTATGCTATTCCTAATTTCCCTTGTTAGCCACGGTTGAGTCACCTTTTTTGTTTTAGTTTTATGCCAAACAGGGATGAACAAATTCTGTAGTTCATCCATGCGATCTTTAAATGTTTGCCATTGCCTATCCACCGTCAATCCTTTAAGTAACATTCCCCAATCCATCCTAGCCAACTCGCGCCTCATAGCATCGTAGTTTCCTTTATTTAAATTCAGGACCCTAGTCTCTGAGTCAACTACTACTTCACTCTCCATCTTCATGAAGAATTCGATCATATTATGATCGATCCTCCCCAAGGGGCCTCGCAAAACAAGATTGCTAATTAATCCTTTCTCATTACATAATACCCAGTCTAAGATGGCCTGATCTCTAGTTGGTTCCTCAACATATTGGTCCTGGAAACCATCCCGTATACACGCTAGGAATTCCTCTTCCACAGTATTGTTACTAATTTGGTTAGCCCAATCTATATGTAGATTAAAGTCACCCATGATAACTGCTGTGCCCTTATTGCATGCATCTCTAATTTCCCATTTAATACCATCCCCAACCTCAGCATTACTGTTTGGGGGTCTGTATACAACTCCCACTAACGTTTTCTGCCCCATGGTATTTCTCAGCTCTACCCATACAGATTCCACATCATCAGAGCTAATATCCTTCCTTACTATTGTGTTAATCTCCTCTTTAACCAGCAATGCTACCCCACCTCCTTTTCCTTTTTGCCTGTCCTTCCTGAATATTGAATACCCCTGGATGTTGAATTCCCAGCCTTGGTCACCCTGGAGCCATGTCTCTGTAATCCCAATTATATCATATCCATTTACATCTATTTGCGCAGCTAATTCATCCATCTTATTACGAATGCTCCTCGTATTAAGACACAAAGCCTTCAGGCTTGTTTTTTTAACACTCTTAGACCTTTTAGAATTATTGTTTACTGTGGCCATGTTTGATTTACACCCTGGATTTCTCTGACTTCCACTTTTGCTTTTCTCCTTCCTGTCTTTTGCTTCTAACCTTGCTTCCCTTTCCTCTGTCTCCCTGCACGGGTTCCCAACCCCCTGCCATTTTAGTTTAAACCCTCCCCAACAGCACTAGCAAACACTCCCCCTAGGACATCGGTCCCGGTCCTGCCCAGGTGCAAACCGTCCAGTTTGTACCAGTTCCAATGTCCCAGGAATTTGAATCCCTCCCCCTTGCACCATTCTTCTAGCCACGTATTCATCTGAAATATCCTTCTATTTCTACTCTGACTAGTACGTGGCACTGGTAGCAATCCTGAGATTACTACCTTTGAGGTCCTATTTTTTAATTTACCTCCTAACTCCCTATATTCAGCTTTTAGGACCTCATCCTGTTTTTTACCTATATCGTTGGTACCTATATGCACCACGACAACTGGCTGTTCACCCTCCCCCTCCAGAATGCCCTGCAGCCGCTCCAAGACATCCTTGACCCTTGCACCAGGGAGGCAACATACCATCCTGGAGTCTCGTTTGCGGCCGCAGAAACGCCTATCTATTCCCCTTACAATAGAATCCCCTATCACTATAGCTCTCCCGCTCTTTTTCCTCCTGTCCTGTGCAGCAGAACTACCCATGGTGCCAGGAAGTTGGTTGCTGCTGCCTTCCCCCGATAAGCCATCTTCCTCAACAATATCCAAAGCGGTATATCTGTTTGAGAGGGGGATGGCCACAGGGGACCCCTGCACTACTTGCCTGCGCCTTCTACTCTGCCTGGCGGTCACCCATTCCCTTCCTGCCTGTGCAGCCTTTACCTGCGGTGTGACCAACTCATTAAACGTGATATCCACGACGTCCTCAGCATCGCGAATGCTCCAGTATGTATCCATTCGCAGCTCCAGCGCCGCAATGCGGTCTGCCAGTAGCTGCAGCTGGATACACTTCCCGCACACATGGTCGTCAGGGACACGGGAAGTGTCCCCGATTTCCCACATAGTGCAGGAGCTGCATGCCACAGGGCTGAGCTGTGCTGCCATGACTTACCCTTTAATTAATTTAAATTAAATTAAATCAAATCAATACCACAATTACACTACAATTAAATGATATAGTCAAAGGCCCTTGTTTACTAGCACTCCCCGCTACACAACTGAGACCTTAGAAACTATAACCACAAAATTAAGACCTTCTAAACTTTATGAACTATTATCCTTAACTGTCAAACTATAGAGTAGTATAAATACTCACCTGGCCGTACTCACCCAATCAGCTGCTTCCTCTTGCCCGCGTCACTTTTTGAATCGTGACGTGGCTCTGGAACGCCACCGCTGGTCTGCAAGATTGGTAAGCCTCTGAAAAAAGCCCGCGAAAGTGAGTTTAATTACTCACTGTACCATCGCTCTCTCCGCTCCTGACACCGGCCTCTGAAAAAAGCCCGTGAAAGTGAGTTTAAATAGCAGATTGGGCGACCGCTTTGCGGAACACCTCCGTTCAGTCCGCAAGGGTGACCCTGAGCTTCCGGTCGCCTGTCACTTTAATTCTCCGCTCCACTCCCACTCTGATCTCTCTGTCCTCGGCCTCTTACACTGTTCCAATGAAGCTCAACGTAAGCTCGAGGAACAGCACCTCATCTTTTGATTAGGCACTTTACAGCGTTCTGGACTCAACATTGAGTTCAACAATTTCAGACTATAACCCCTGCTCCCATTTTTCATGCTGTACGATTTTGCCATCCCCATTTGCAACATTTTATCTTTCCTGCCTCTTACCTTAGCACAGAATGTTTCTCCAATTCCTTCCTCCCCTCTCCCTGTCTCTGCACCTGGTTAAAATCTGTTACATCTCCAGCTTTTTCCGGTTCTGATGAAGGGTCCCAGACCTGAAACGTTAACTCTGTTTCTCTCTCCACGGATGCTGCCTGGCCTGCTGAGTATTTCCAGCATTTTCTGCTGTTCTTTCAGATTTCCAGCATCCGCAGTATTTTGCTATCATGTTTTTAAAGACCTCGATCAGGTCACCTCTAAGTCTTCACTTTTCGAAAGAAAGAAAAAAAGCCCCAAATTGTCCGATCTTTCCCGATAGCTGTAATCTTTCAGTTCTGGGACCATCCTTGTAAATCTTTTTGCATTTTCTCCAGTGCTTCTCTGTCCTTTTTTATAGTATGGTGATCAGAACTGTGCAGAGTATAAGTGTGGTCTGACCAGGGTCCTATGCAAGTTGAATGTAACTTCACTACTTTTGAATTGTATACCCCTAGAACTAAATCCCAGTGCTTTGTTAGATTAACAAATTGCTTTGCTGACCTGCGATGCTGCTTTTAATGATTTGTTCATCTGTGTCACTAGATCCCTTTGCTCTTCTACTCCACTTCCTTTTGCGCTGGAACAAACCCTAATGTACTAATCCTTGTGTGATCAAACGCAAACCTAGAATCGTAGGGGGCTATTCACTGCATTGTGTCTGTGCCGGCTCTTTGAAAGAGCTATCCAATTAGTCGCAGCCCCTGCTCTTTCCCCATGGCCCTGCAGTTTTTTTCTTTTCAAAGTATTTATTCAGTTCCCTTTTGAAAGTTACCATTGAATCTGCTTCCACCATCCTTTCGGGCAGTGCATTCCCGATCACAACGACTCGCTGCGTAAAAAAAAAAAAATCAATCTCATGTAGTGAAATAGAGGAAAGTGAAAGGCAGACAGAAATAAATGGTAAAAAGGAGAGGAACAAAAAACAAAGGGCCAAACTAATTCATAAAAAATGTGAGCATAAAAAAAGCCTGAGGGTTTTATACCTTAATGCGAGAAGCATCAGGAACAAGGTAGATGAATTAGCTGTGGAAATAGAGGTTAATAATTATGATCTAATTGGGATTACGGAAACATGGTTGCAGGGTGAGCAGGGCTGGGAGCTTAACATACAGGGGTATTCAGTATTTAGGAAGGATCGACAAAAAAGAAAGGGAGGAGGGGTAGCATTGCTGGTAAAAGAGGGGATAAATGCAATTGAAAGGAAGGATATTAACTCAGTTAATACAGAATCTATATGGGTGGAGCTAAGAAATAGCGAGGGGCGAAAAACATTAATAGGAGTGGTATATAGGCCTCCAAATAGTAAAATAGAGGTTGGGGAGGGCATCACGAGGGAAATTAGAGAAGCGTGCAATAAGAGCACAGCTGTCATCATAGGTGACTTTAACTTACATATAGATTGGACTAGCCTAATCAGTAAAAATAATGAGGAGGAGGAATTCCTTGAGTGTTTAAGGGATGGTTATCTGGATCAATATGTCGAGGAACCAACTCGGGAACAGGCTATATTGGACTGGGTACTGTGCAATGAGAAGGGACTAATTAGTAATCTTGTTGTACGGGGACCCTTGGGTCAGAGCGATCATAACATGATCGATTTCTCACTCGAAATGGAGAGCGAAGAAATTGACTCAGAGACTCAGGTCCTGAATTTAAACAAGGGGAATTATGATGCCATTAGACGGGAACTGAGTAGGTCTGATTGGACAACGTTCCTGGGAGGACTGGAGGTAGATAAACAATGGCAAGCATTTAAAGATAGAATGACAAAATTGCAAAAATTGTTTATACCAATCTGGCATAAAAGGAAATCTAAAAAGGTGACTCAACCGTGGATAACAGGGGAAATTAGAGACAGCATAAAATCCAAAGATAGGGCGTATAAAATAGCCAAAAAACGCGCCAGAGCGGAAGATTGGGAACAGTTTAAGATAGAGCAAAGGAGGGCAAAGGGCTTAATCAAGAAGGGCAAAATAGCTTACGAAAGCAAGCTGGCGGAAAATATAAAAACTAACTCCAAAAGCTTTTGTAAGTATATCAAGAGGAAAAGACTGGTGAAAACCAAAGTTGGTCCATTGCAGTCAGATACGGGGGAATATATAATGGGAAATAAGGAAATGGCAGACCAACTAAATGCATACTTTGGGTCAGTCTTTACGAAGGAAGACACAAAAAACCTCCCTGGGATATCGGGAAAAATAGGGACATTGGCAAAGGAGGAACTGACGCAAATCAATATCTCTAAGGATATGGTGTTAAGGAAGCTAAAGGGATTGAAGGCGGACAAATCCCCAGGGCCTGATAACATGCATCCTAGGGTACTGAAGGAGGTGGCCCTAGAGATAGCGGATGCACTAAGCATGATTTTTCAGAATTCATTAGACTCGGGAACAGTGCCCATGGATTGGAGGGTAGCTAACGTTACCCCACTATTCAAAAAGGGGGGTAGGGAAAAAGCAGGTAATTACAGACCTGTAAGCCTTACATCAGTTGTGGGCAAAATGCTGGAGTCCATCATTAAGGATGAAATAGCCGAGCACTTAGCAAATGGGGACAGGATAGGACAGAGTCAACATGGATTTACAAAGGGTAAATCGTGCTTGACTAATCTATTGGAATTTTTTGAGGGAGTAACTGGTAAAATAGATGGGGGAGAGCCAGTAGATGTGGTGTACCTGGACTTCCAAAAGGCCTTCGATAAGGTCCCACATAAAAGATTAGCATGGAAAATTGAAGCTCATGGGATAAAGGGGAAAGTATTGACGTGGATAGAGAACTGGCTGTCAGATAGAAAACAGAGAGTTGGAATAAACGGCTCATTTTCTGAATGGCAGGCAGTAACAAGTGGGGTACCACAGGGATCTGTCCTGGGTCCCCAGCTGTTCACAATTTATATTAATGACCTGGATCAGGGAGTCGAATGCAGCATTTCCAAATTTGCAGACGACACTAAACTAGGAGGGGGGGTGGGCTCAGAGGAGGAGACCAGGAAGCTCCAGAGCGATTTGGACAGACTGGGTGATTGGGCGGATAAATGGCAGATGCACTATAATGTGGACAAGTGCGAAGTTATCCACCTTGGGTGCAGGAACGGGAGGGCAAATTATTATTTAAATGGCAATAAATTGGGAGAGGGGGAAGTACAGAGAGACCTGGGTGTTCTTGTACACCAGTCACTGAAGGCGAGCATGCAGGTGCAACAGGCGGTCAAGAAGGCAAACGGTATGCTGGCCTTCATAGCAAAAGGGTTGGAATACAGGAACAGGGATACCTTGCTGCAGCTGTACAGGGCACTGGTGAGACCACACCTCGAGTACTGTGTACAGTTTTGGTCGCCTCATCTGAGGAAAGATGTTCTTGCCATGGAGGGGGTGCAGCGGCGATTCACCAGGCTGATACCAGGAATGGCGGGATTGACCTATGAGGAGAGACTATGTAGTTTAGGGATGTACACACTGGAGTTTAGAAGATTGAGAGGGGACCTCATAGAAGTGTATAAAATTCTGACAGGTCTAGACAGATTAGATGCAGAAGGAATGTTTCCCTTGGCGGGTGAGAACAGAACTAGAGGACATAATTTAAGGATAAGGGCTAAACCATTTAGGACAGAAATGAGGGGGAATTTCTTCACTCAGAGAGTGGTGAACCTGTGGAACTCATTGCCACAGAGGGCAGTGTACGCCAGCTCATTAAATATATTTAAGAGGGAATTAGATATATTTCTACAGGCAAAAGGGGTTAAGGGTTACGGAGAGAAGGCGGGGACGGGATACTGAATTGGAGGATCAGCCATGATCTCATTAAATGGCGGAGCAGGCTCGAAGGGCCGGATGGCCTACTCCTGCTCCTATCTTCTATGTATCTATGTATCTATGTATCTCATCTCCCCCCCCTCCCCCCTTAGTTCTTTTACCAATATCCTTAAATCTGTGCCCTCTGGTTACCGACCCTCCTGCCAGTGGAAACGGTGTCTCCTTACCTACCCGATCAAAACCCTTCATGATTTTTAACACCTCTATTAAATCTCCCCTTAACCTTCTCTGCTCTTAAGGAGAACAATCCCAGCTTCTGCAGTCCTTCCAAATCTTGAGTTGGTTCCGACCGTTCAACTCTCCATGTTTATTTTGCAATTTTATCTCCACATTTTCACGCTTGAAGTCGGCCCTCCATTCCCACACCCAAGAAAGATTGAACAGGTTGAGGCGACTTTCTTCAGCTAAGAGGTGACCCGATAGAGGACTTGGGGGTTGGACAGGGTAGATGTGGAGAGGATGTTTCCACTTGTGGAAGAATCCAAAGCTAGGGGCCATAAATACAAGACAGTTACAGGAAACTTTCGTTTATCCGGCACCGACGGGACCGGCGTGGTGCCGGTTGATCGAAAGTGCCGGATTACAGAGAGCTATACTTACCAAGGTACGAGAGCCCCGTACACGGCCACAGGCTTAACAATTGGGACCCGGAGAGGGAAAGTAAACGAGACTCCGGCTTTTTCCTCCGTGGCCGTGACAGGTCCGAGTCGGAAGAACGTTGACCCCCCTTTCGTGGGGGCGAAAGGTCAGAATCGGGGTCTTGTCTGTACAATAAAACTTACCTGATTTTTGCCGGTTAAGCGAGAATTCCGGATATTTGGGTGCCGGATAAACGAAAGTTTCCTGTACTAATAAATCCAATCGCGTAATAAGGAGACATTGCTTTACTCCGTGGTTAGAATGTGGAACTCACTACCACAGGAAGCTTAGGTGCTTTCAAAAGGGACCTAGACGAGTACGAGAGAGGAAAGGAAATAGGAAGATATGCTGAAAGGCTGAGATGAGGTAGATGGAATGGGAGGTGACTCCTGTGGAGCATAAACACCAGCACAGAGTAGTTGGGCCGAATGGCCAGTTTCTGTGCTGTATATTTCTATGTAAGTAACCGTTCTTCATGTGTGAGCTTAGACAGTTGGCCTATTCGGTATGAAGACAGTTTGCAGCCGAGGCTGATTCCGTACTCGCCCGACATCTACACAGCTCCAATATGCAACAGGGGTCCACTGGAAAGGCGCCAGAGTGGGAACATTTTATTTTTAAAATTCTGTCTTTCAATCTTTCCCTCAAAAAGTGGACAGCAGCAGCTGCGGGAGTCCTTGCTGTTGTGACGGCGGTTTTTCTTTCGTGTTGTACTGTTCCCTAACGAAGTTGATGCTTTTCATGAAGTTTGTTTTGCAAGTACTGATCAGAGGTTTTACGCTGGTGGGTTTGCACCCTGGTAGAACCTGAATTTGTTTGTGTCACTGACTCTCCGACGCTGAGCATTTTTGTGGCCCTTTTAGCCAGTCAGTTGCAGCATTGACTTTTCTGCCACTAGATGATGCACTTTGCTAATTTACAGCAGTGACACCCAGTGGCTTAAAAAAAAAATCCAGTACTGCAGGAGACTTGTGCTCCAGAACTAGCCGTGCCTCGAGCAAGCTGTTCCAGTACAGCTACAACACTGGCATCTATCCAACAATGTGGAAAACTGCCCAAGTATGTCCTGTCCACAAAAAGCAGGACAAATCCAATCCGGCCAATTACCGCCCCATCAGTCTACTCTCAATCATCAGCAAAGTGATGGAAGGTGTCATCGACAGTGCTATCAAGCGGCACTTACTCACCAATAACCTGCTCACTGATGCCCAGTTTGGGTTCCGCCAAGACCACTCGGCTCCCGACCTCATTACAGCCTTGGTCCAAACATGGACAAAGGAGCTGAATTCCAAAGGTGAGGTGAGAGTGACTGCCCTTGACATCAAGGCAGCATTTGACCGAGTGTGGCATCAAGGAGCCCTAGTAAAACTGAAGTCAATGGGAATCAGGGGGAAAACCTAGCATATAGGAAGATGGTTGTGGTGGTTGAAGGTCAATCATCACAGCCCCAGGACATCGCTGCAGGAGTTCCTCAGGGCAGTGTCCTAGGCCCAACCATCTTCAGCTGCTTCATCAATGACCTTCCCCCCCCAACATAAGGTCAAAAATGGGGATGTTCGCTGATGACTGCACAGTGTTCAGCGCCATTCACAACTCCTCAGGTAATGAAGCAGTCCATGCCTGCATGCAACAAGACCTGGACGACGTTCAGGCTTGGGCTGATAAGTGGCAGGTAACATTCGCGCTACAGAAGTGCCAGGCAATGACCATCTCCAACAAGCGAGAATCTAACCATCGCCCCTTGACATTCAATGGCATTACCATCGCCGAATCCCCCACCATCAACATCCTGGGGGTCACCATTGACCAAAAACTTAACTGGACCAGCCACATAAATACTGTGGCAACAAAAGCAGGTCAGAGGCTAGGTATTCTGCGGCGAGTGTTTCACCTCCCAACTCCCCAAAGCCTTTCCACCATCTACAAGGCACAAGTAAGGAGTGTGATGGAATACTCTCCACTTGCTTGGATGAGTGCAGCTCCAACAACACTCAAGAAGCTCGACACCATCCAGGACAAAGCAGCCTGTTTGATTGACACCCCATCCACCACCTTAAACATTCAGTCCCTCCACCACCGGCGTATCGTGGCTGCAGTGTGTACCATCTACAAGATGCACTGCAGCAACTCGCTAAGGCTTCTTCGGCAGCACCTCCCAAACCCATGACCTCTTCCACCTAGAAGGACAAGGGCAGCAGGCGCCTGGGAACACACCCACCTCCAAGTTCCCCTCCAAGTCACACAGCATCCTGACTTAGATGTATATCGTCCATTCCTTCATCGTCGCTGGGTCAAAATCCTGGAACTCCCTCCCTAACAGGACTGTGGGAGCACCTTCACCACACGGACTGCAGCAGTTCAAGAAGGCGGCTCACCACCACCTTCTCAAGGGCAATTGGGGATGGGCAATAAATGCTGGCCTTGCCAGCGACGCCCAGATCCCATAAGCGAATAAAACATTTTTTACTTTACAATGGTGAAAAATAACATCGCCTGCTCATTGCGTCAAGGAGCAGGGACTTTATACTAAAGTGAAATAATACTTTAATATATAAACGGAAATGCTCAGCAGGTCAGGCAACATCTGTGGAGAGAGAAAGAGTTAATGTTTCAAGTAGCTGATCTTGCATCAGAAATGCAGAGTCAGGGGGCAAGTTGCAGAATGGATTGCTGGCTGGCTTCAAGAAAGCAGAGAGTAGGAGTAAAGGGTAGCTATTCACAGTGGCAGGTAGTGGTGTTCCACAAGGATCAGTGCTGGGACCACTGCTGTTCACAATTTACATTAACGATTTAGACTTTGGAATCAAAAACACAATTTTTAAATTTGCGGATAACACCAAATTGGGGGGGGATAGTCAATACTGAGGAGGACTGCAACAAATTACAGGTGGACATTAATAAACTTGCAGAATAGGCATATAATTGGCAAATGAAGTTCAACACAGATAAATGTGAGGTATTACATTTTGGTAGGAAGAATAAGGAGATCACTTATTACTTGGAGGGTGCGAGTCTAGGTGGGGTAGAGGAACAAAGGGCTCTCGGAGTACAAATACACAAATCACTAAAAGTTGCGACACAGGTTAGTAAGGCCATAAAAATAGCAAACCAAGCACTAGGGTTTATTTCTAGAAGTATAGAATTGAAAAGTAGGGAAGTTATGCTAAACCTGTATCGAACCTTCGAGTACTGCGTGCAGTTCTGGTCGCCATATTACATAGAAACTAGGAGCAGGAGTAGGCCATTCGGCCCGTCGAGCCTGCTCCACCATTCAATACGATCATGGCTGATCATCCAAATCCAGTACCCTGTCCCTGCTTTCTCACACAGAATCCCCATCGAGCCTGCACCGACACACATCCCACCCTATCCCCGTAACCCCACGTATTTAATTCCCCCTAACATATCCCTTCCTATCCTATCCCCGTAACCCCACATATTTAATCCCCCCCTAACACTAAGGGTCAATTTATCATAGCCAAATCAACCTAACCCGCACATTTTTGGACTGTGGGAGGAAACCGGAGCACCCGGAGGAAACCCACGCAGACACGGGGAGAATGTGCAAACTCCACACAGACAGTCACCCGAGGCCAGATTCGAACCCGGGTCCCTGGCGCTGTGAGGCACCAGTGCTAACCACTATGCCACCGTGTTATCAAAAGGATATAGAGGCACTGGAGAGGGTGCAGAGAAGATTTCCAAGGATGATACCAGAAATGCGAGGGTATACATATCAGGAAAGGATGAACAGGGTGGGTCTCTTTTCTCTTGAAAAAAGGCTGAGGGGTGACCTAATAGAGGTCTATAGAATTATGAAAGGTTTTGATAGAGTGGATACAGAGAATGTTTCCACTTGTGAGGAATTTCTTCACCCAGAGAGTGGTGAACCTGTGGAATTCTCTACCACAGAAGGCAGTTGAGGCCAATTCATTAAATATGTTCAAGAAGGAGTTAGATATATTTCTTAAGGCTAAAGGGATCAAGGGATATGGGCAGAAAGCAGGGACAGGGTACTGAATTTGGATGATCAGCCATGATCTCATTAAATGGCGGAGCAGGCTCGAGGGGCCGAATGGCCTACTCCTGCTCCTGTCTTCTATGTTTCGATATCCTATGTAATGTAATCCTATCTAAACTGGAAAATATTACACATGCAACAGGTTTTAAGCAAGTACAGAGGCAGGGAAAAGCGAGAGGAAAGAACACTAGGGAAGGTCTGTGGAAGGCAGGAGAGATTAAATGACAAAAGGGATGATGGTGCAAGGCAAAAGAGGGTGATAATGGGACCAGTAAAGGAACAAGAGATGGGTCGAGACGAGGTGTAAATGGCAACAGCAGAACCATTACCAGCTGCTGCTGTCCGAGATCATGGGAGCGGTGGTTATGATCTGAAATTGTCGAACTCGATGTGGAGTCCGGAAAGCTGTAAAGTGCTTTAACATGCTAGGGTAGGAGATTAAGAAGGCACATGTTCAAATTGTAAAAGGCAAGTTTAGGTCATTTAGGTAGTATTTCTTTACACGCAGGTTTTTTTTGCCACAGCACTGGGCTCATTTCAGAAACCGCTAGATGTTGTAATGGGAAGACAGTTGGGTTGATGTTCTGGAACGCCGAGATCAAAATTGTTTGAAGAGCCTTCACCATCCGAACCTATTTTGTGATCTGTGTGTTTGTCAGCTTGACTCGGTTGGTAGAGTGCTCTCCTTTGAGCCAGAAGGTCGTGCGTTCAAGCCCCGCTCCAGGGCTTGAGTGCCTAATTTCGGACTAACACGCCAGTGCAATACTGAGGGAGTGCCGCATTGTCAGAGGTGTTGCTTTTGGATGATGCATTGAATTGAGGCCCCATCTGCCTGTTCCAATGGTTCAGGTGGATGTTGAGATTCCCCAGGCACCATTTGAAGAAGAGCTGGGGGTTTGTTTGCTGTCCTGGCCAATATTCCTCCCTCAACCAGCAAGATGAACAAACCATTGCTGTTTCTGGGGCCTTGCTGGATGCAAAATGGCTGTTGTTTCTCTGCGTAACAGTGACTGCCCTTCAAAGTCGTTCATTGTGTGTGTAGTGCTTTAGAGGTTTGCGAGACATAGTGTTGTTACCTATAAATGTGAGTTCTTTCTCTGCAGTTGTGCAATTTCTTTGAAATGAATGAGGATGATGGGGGTCAGAATGTATTTTACACCACGCATGTCTTGCTGCATTGCGCTGTTTCCAGAAGAAGCTTGTTTAAGTTCCACCATGTAGAAACTGCTAAGACAATGACTTTCGTCACTTAATTTCTTCAACCTTCATGCATCAGTCCTGCAGAGCAGTCAGGCTTATCATACTCTTAAAATGGTCAGATTTGTTAATGGTCAAATCGTTGAGCTTTCCTATCTGTTCGATAACTTCAAGTTAAACTGTGACGGGACAAGGGGGTATGGTGAAGGACAAATTTAGGAAGACCATCGCACAAAAATAAATGTGGAGGTAAGAACCTCGGAGTCCTTCAGGAGATGGCTGGGGACCGAACATTTCTCGAGGTGGATGAATGTTCTTTTTCACCCAACTTATCTTCACTATTTCTGGCCTCCTATCAGGTGTGTCAATTTTCTGGTTTTTGCACAAGATATTCTCTCGCGTTTAGTGTCAGCAGTCATTCCTGTAAACAGATATTGCGTCTTTTATAATCTAGAACACACCTTCTTACTGCCTAATATCTAGTTAAACGTTAGCACGACCAGGGTATCGTAACCAAGAACCCTAACGTGCCGCCACATGCATTCTCAATTTATGGAAAGCAGACTGTCGGGTACTCTGTCGAGACGGGCACAGCTTCAAACTGACAACGAGTTTGTTTTACATAAAATACCTGATCAGTTTATTCCTTTCACAGTGAGAACAATCGGGTTCCCTGTGGTGCTCGGTCATGAAGGATAATAAAGCTGCAGCTTATTAATTATGTAAATAAGGCTCAGGTCTCTGCTTCAGGCTTTTTTTAAACTTTCTGCTGCTCCCTGCTAACCTCCCCGGTCACTCTGTATCTGGAAGAGAGGGAGGGAAGAGATTCTCCGTCTCCTGCCTTAAGTCAGTGTGTAGACAATACACGTTTCTTGATTCAATTACCTCCCAATGATTATTTCAGCAGCATTGATGAACGATGAAGGAGACGATCTTTATTGACGGCCCAAGATTTCTCTCGATGACGTGACAGTTTCTGCTCACTGACTTCTTGGGATTTTCCCGTTGTTTCAAAGTTACAATGACTTGCATAAGTAAGCAGGGCTGTTGCCAACATATCCCTTCTAGGCAGCTATGACCCCGTCTTTCTCCCTCGTCATCTTTTTTTTCCACCGCACCCCCCCCCCTCCCCGCCCGCAAGAAACTTGGGTGACATAAATTTTTATCCCCTCACGTGCTAATCCTACCAGAATATAATTACTATAAGAAAACAAATTAAGCTCGGGCAACGAATGCAAAATCCCAATTGCCAAGTTGTACTGAAGTGTGGCTGGGGGGGGGGATTAGCAACCCTTGGTTGAATTGCTGCTGCAAATGATATGTCTCTGGACCTCCACTTATGGCTTGCGTGGGTATGGTATGCCACCAGCGCTGGGAGCCAGTACTGTTTCCCTTTTTCTCTCATTGGATAGCGAGAGGAGTGAAACGAGTACTGTTGGGCAGTGGAAAATC
Source organism: Squalus acanthias (assembly GCA_030390025.1). Taxonomy (NCBI): domain Eukaryota; kingdom Metazoa; phylum Chordata; class Chondrichthyes; order Squaliformes; family Squalidae; genus Squalus; species Squalus acanthias. Next base: position 14,579,595 of record CM059449.1, read on the forward strand.
CCGGAATCCTTAGCACAAGTAACTGCATGGGCAGTAGTGGCAATGTTCCCGTTTGGGCAACACGGTGGCATAGTGGTTAGCACTGGTGCCTCACAGCGCCAGGGACCCGGGTTCGAATCTGACCTCGGGTGACTGTCTGTGTGGAGTTTGCACATTCTCCCCGTGTCTGCGTGGGTTTCCTCCGGGTGCTCCGGTTTCCTCCCACAGTCCAAAAATGTGCGGGTTAGGTTGATTTGGCTATGATAAATTGACCCTTAGTGTTAGGGGGGGGGATTAAATATGTGGGGTTATGGGGATAGGATGGGATATGTTAGGGGGAATTAAATACGTGGGGTTATGGGGGTAGGGTGGGATATGTGTACTGTGGGGATTAAAGCAGGGACAGGGTACTGGATTTGAATGATCAGCCATGATCGTATTGAATGGTGGAGCAGGCTCGACGGGCCGAATGGCCTACTCCTGCTCCTAGATTCTATGTTTTTTTTTTTCTATGATAGCATAGTGGTTATGTTACTGGACTAGTAATCCAGAGGCCTGGACTAATGATCCGGACCAAATCCCACCATGGCAGCTGGGCAATTTAAATTCAGTTAATTAAATAAATCTGGAATTAAAAAGCTAGTATCAGTAATGGTGACCATGAAACTATCGGCTTGTCGTAAAATCCCAACTTGGTTCACTAATGGCCTACATGTGACTCTAGACACACAGCAATGTGGTTGATTCTTAACTGCCCTTTGCAATGGCCTAGCAAGCCACTCAGTTGTATACAGTCGGGAAGGAGTGGCCCTGGGAGTCCTCAACATTGACTCCGGACCCCATGAAGTCTCATGGCTTCAGGTCAAGCATGGGCAAGGAAACCTCCTGCTGATTACCACCTATCGCCCTCCCTCAGCTGATGAATCAGTACTCCTCCATGTTGAACGCCACTTGGAAGAAGCACTGAGAGTAGCAAGGGCACAGAATGTACTCTGGGTGGGGGACTTCAATGTCCATCACCAAGAGTGGCTTGGTTGCACCACTACTGGCCGAGTCCTGAAGAACATAGCTACCAGTCTGGGCCTGCAACAGGTGGTGAGAGAACCAACACGAGGGAAAAACCTACTCTCCAATCGACTTCCTCCTCACCAATCTACCTGTCGCAGATGCATCTGCCCATGACCGCATTGGTAGCAGTGACCACCACAGTCATTGTGGAGACGAAGTCCCGTCTTCACACTGAGGACACCCTCCATCGTGTTGTGTGGCACTACCACCATGCTAAATGGGATAGATTCAGAACAGATCTAGCAACTCAAAACTGGGCATCCATGAAGCGCTATGGGCCATCAGCAGCAGCAGAATTGTATTCCACCACAATCTGTAACCTGGCATATCCCTCACTCTACCATTGCCATCAAGCCAGGGGACCAACCCTGGTTCAATAAGGAGTGTAGAAGAGCATGCCAGGAGCAGCATCAGATGTACCTAAAAATGCGGTGCCTACCTGGGGAAGCTGCAACACAGGACTATGTGCATGCTAAAAAGCGGAAACAGCATGCTATAGACAGGGCTAAGCAATCCCACAATCAATGGATCAGATCAAAGCTCTGCAGTTCTGCCACATCCAGTCGTGAATGGTGGTGGACCATTAAACAACTAACGGGAGGAGGAGGCTCCATGAATATTCCCATTCTCAATGATGCTGGAGCCCAGCACGTGAGTGCAAAAGACAAGGCTGAAGCATTTGCAACCATCTTCATCCAGAAGTGTCGAGTGGATGATCCATATCGGCCTCCACCTGAGGTCCCCACCATCACAGAAGCCAGTCTTCAGCCAATTCAATTGACTCCACGTGATATCAAGAAACGGTTGAGTGCACTGGATACAGCAGAGGCTATGGGCCCCGACAACATCCCGGCTGTCGTGCTGAAGCCTTGTGCTCCAGAACTAGCCGCACCTCTCGCCAAGCTGTTCCAGTACAGCTACAACACTGGCATCTATCGGACAATGTGAAACACTGCCCAGGTATGTCCTGTCCACAAAAAGCAGGGCAAATCCAATCCGGTCAATTACCACACCATCTCAATCATCAGCAAAGTGATGGAAGGTGTCGTCGACAGTGCTATCAAGCAGCACTTACCAATAACCTGCTCACTGATGCCTAATTTGGGTTCCGCCAGGACCACTTGGCTCCAGACCGCATTACAACCTTGGTCCAAACATGGACAAAAGAGCTGAATTCCAGAGGTGAGGTGAGAGTGACTGCCCTCGACATCAAGGCAACATTTGACCGAGTCTGGCATCAAGGAGTCCTAGTAAAACTGAAGTCAATGGGAATCGGGGGGCGGGGGGAAACTCTCCACTGGCTGGAGTCATACCTAGCACAAAGGAAGATGGTTGGAGGTCAATCATCACAGCCCCAGGACATCGCTGCAGGTGTTCCTCAGGGCAGTGTCCGAGGCCCAACCATCTTCAGCTGCTTCATCAATGACCTCCCCTCCTTAAGGTCAGAACTGGGGATGTCCACTGATGACTGCAGAGTGTTCCATGCCATTCACAACTCCTCAGATAATGAAGCAGTCCATGCCCTCATGCAACAAGACCTGGACGACATTCAGGCTTGGGCTGATAAGTGGCAGGTAACATTCGCGCCACACAAGAGCGTCTAACCACCGCCCCATGGCATTCAACAGCATTACCATCGTCGAATCCCCCACCATCAATATCCTGGGGCCACCATTGACCAGAAACTTAACTGGACCAGCCACATAAATACTGTGGCAACAAGAGCAGGTCAGAGGCTAGGTATTCTGCGCCGAGTGTGTCACCTCCTGACACTCCAAAGCCTTTCCACCATCTACAAGGCACAAGTCAGGAGTGTGATGAATGCTCTCCACTTGCCTGGATGAGTGCAGTTCCAACAACACTCAAAGAAGCTCGACACCATCCAGGACAAAGCAGCCCGCTTGATTGGCACCCCATCCACCACCTTAACCATTCACTCCCTCCACCACCGGCGTACCGTGGCTGCAGTGTGCACCATCTACAAGATGCACTGCAGCAACTCGCCAAGGCTTCTTCGGCAGCGCTTCCCAAACCCGCGACCTCTACCACCTAGAAGGACAAGGGCAGCAGGCGCATGGGAACACCATCACCTCCAAGTTCCCCTCCAAGTCACACACCATCCTGACTTGGAAGTATATCGCCGATCCTTCATCGTCGCTGGGTCAAAATCCTGGAACTGCCTCCCTAACTGCACCTTCACCACACAGACTGCAGCGGTTCAAGAAGGTGGCTCACCACCATCTTCTCAAGGGCGATTAGGGATGGGCAATAAATGCTGGCTTTGCCAGCGATGCCCACATCCCCTGAACAATTTTTTAAAAAGCTGCGCGGCTGCACAGCAGTCTGGAGGTCCCGCGCAGCCCGGTCACCGGCTTCTGAATGGAAAAACCGCGTACTGGCGGAAATTTGAATGGGCCGCGCAGCCCGTTAAAAGGGACCGTGCACCCAATAAAAAAAAAAATTAGGGGGAACATTACGTAGTGGTCCTTAATTTTTGGAATTACTTTTCCACACTGTCTGTCTTTCTCTTTGCATGTAGACAGCGTGGCTACATTTGAAATAAAGATTTCAACATGTAGGGAACTTGGGCACAAGGCTATATCTGATCATTCTATGCAATGTGTTGGATCAATCTTCAGAATGATCCTCGAGCAAGTTACTGCACAGGATTGTTTTATATGATCTCTATATCAGCATCTGTATCTGGTCTGTCTTTCGCGCATACTTTTCTGCTCCGTCACACTTCAAGTGTTGTGTTCAAATCTCTGTATGGCATTTAAAAGAACAAACAGATAACTATCCAGGAACACACAGTACTGGAGTCAGAATGTTCTTAATTCACCTTATCCATCACAGACTTTAAAAAAAAAACAAACCCATGGTTCTAACCTGTAGCTTGAGTGAATCGAGTGCATATTTATCATTCGACTTGATGGCCTTAAAAGCCCCACTGCTTCACCTCAGCAGTAGAATAATACATTGTGCGTTACATAGTCCAACGCTCCTAGAATAATGGACTGTTACAGCTAATCTTCCATCAAATCTGCTTCATTGTTTCTCTCCACATGAACCTTTTAATCTCTTCCCTGCTCGCTCCCCATACACTTCACTATTCCTCTTTGTCAAGCCACCAACATAGTCCCTTTTGAAAGAGTTGACGGACTCTACTTCAACAATGGTTCATGGCAGAGAATTCTGTATTCTAACCACCCCTCTGTGTAAAGATATTTTAATTCTGATTACCTTAAATTTGTGCCCCTTGTCCAACAGATTGTTGATCACTGCTTACCCTATTATAAGCCTTCATAATTTTGTTGTTGTCACTTAGAATACTGTCTGACTTGCGGTGAGAATCTCCACGGAAGACTGTCTAGTTTTTGACAATTGCACTACTGATGGGTGTGTTGAAAATATGAACTTGTTTCGGTTCCATTTCTTAGTCTATAAGAAGTGGTGATGCTTCAGAGATTTGGCAATATATTAGAGTAGCTGAAGAAAGTACCAGTCTGGTTTCGTCTGGTGTGGTACTGAGCCCCACAGGTTGGGAAGATCCCGGGTTTGATCCCCTGTCTGTGTGGAGTTAGCTGGGATTTTCCTGTTTCATGTTCAATGGGAGTATTGAGAAATTCTGCACCCCCCCCCCCCCCCAATAACTCATGAATTAAGACCATTAACTTTAATGGCCAGGCACTCGTGGGCTGAGGGGGTGAGACGGGGTTAATTTCCTGGGTTATACTCCCCACTTGAGCCAGATGTGCTGAAGCATAAAACCGCGGACCCGATCTCAGCCGAGACAGGCGTTGCAATCGACCTCGGCGCCACTAGGTTGGAATGGACAGAGTGAGGAAACAGCAAAGGTTTCTATTTCTGTCACTGCATCGTGACACATGCTGGAAATTTGCCTGGGCACCAGGTGTGGGCAGGATTGGGCTCGGCTGCGATGCAGTCTACAGTCGAATAGCTTTCCAAAACCACCTAGCTTGGCTCACCGAATGGCCACCTGGTTGACACATCTGCCTCAGTCCAACAACAGCGTGTCTTTATATAGTGCCTTTAACGTAGTAAAACGTCCCATGGCGCTTCACAGGAGCAAAGTGACACCAAGCCAACAAAAGAGACAGCGTACATGTGGAATATGACGATGTTTTCAGATGATGTCGCCAAGGGGGGGAGCAGGTCGATGAGGAATGGGAGGGGACCAAGGATAGATCCTTGGGGATAACAACAGAACACGCTGGAAAAACTCAGCAGGCCAGGCAGCATCCGTGGAGAGAGAAACCGAGTTAACGTTTCAGGTCGAAGACCTTTCGTCAGAACTGGAAATAGCAGGAAATGAAATAGATTTAAGGCAAGGAAAAAGCTGGGAAAAGGGGGAGGGGATGAAAGAACAAAAGGAGAGATTAAGAGACATTAAGAGATGATCAAGGCAAGAGGAGGTGTTAATGTGACAGGTTGAGGCTAGATGAAGTGTGAAATGCGCTGGCAGAATGAAGGACAGCTGCCAACTTCTAGGATGGAAAAAAAAAAGGGAGAGTGGGTGGGGGCCAAACAAAAGGGTGGATGAAAAAATAAAATATAAATGTGATAGGGGCCGAGGTTATGATCTAAAATTGTTGAACTCGATATTGAGTCCAGAGGGCTGTAGGGTGCCTAAACGAAAGATGAGGTGCTGTTCCTCGAGCTTACGCTGCGCTTCCGTGGAACAGTGTAAGAGGCCGAGGACGGTGAGGTCAGAGTGGGAGTGAAGCGGTGAATTAAAGTGACAGGCCACTTGGAGCTCGGGGTCCCCCTTACGGACTGAACGGAGGTGTTCCGCAAAGCGGTCACCCAATCTTTGGGGATTTGAGGTAACAATGCGGGGGCAGGAAGGGAAGCCATTGCAGGGGAGTCTCGGGCTACGACTGGATAGATATGAATGGAGCCAGGCGAGCGCAGTCCCACTCAGCTGGACAACGGAGGAGAGACGTTGGAGGATGCTGTGGTCAGCCGTGTCAGAGGCTGCAGACAGGTGGAGAAGGATGAGGATACCATTTGTGACTTTGATTAGGACCCTTTCAGTCGGATTCCATGCCGAGGAGATGCGATGGAAGGGGGGGGGAATGGGAACGAAAGGAACAGGAAACTTGGTTTAAAAAGTGTCACTGTTGCGAAATTTGTTGGCAGTAAAAGGACTGGTCTTAACTGATCCAGTGGGAAATACGACTTCTGCTGGTTGGATCAGAGAACAAAATGTGATGAAATTCGCAAATAAGTGGAATTGGCAAGTGAAGGTCAAAATCTTGCACAAGTCAGCAGTCTTATACGCACACACCAGCAAACTGGATCAATTCGGCGCCTGTGACTTTTCAAAGGAGCTCTGGGGTGTAATTAAACTTCATTTTTTTCCAACTTCATTATTTTTCCTGGATTGCAAAATCTGCTCGAGGGGTGGCGGCTGACAGTGCAGAATGCCACCAAGGTTGAGAACAACGGGAGAGGAGACCGAAGGAACAGTGGCTCTGAGGCTTCAGAAATCTGTGTGTGTTTAAAACAAAAGTAAATTGATTTAAAAAAATATATAGCCGTACGTAGGGTGGGATATTGCGCCTGTGATCCCCGACACCGACAATAGCGCTGCTGACCAGAACTGGTTGCTGAGTTGAGCTGCAGAACACTCTGAGGCTTCCTCCTTGCTGCAGCGTACACTGTGCAGGCAATGTGGTGCAAATGAAGAATAATTGCACTTAAAGAGAAGGTGAAGGGGACATTTAATAGAGGTGTTCAAAGCCATGAAGGGTTTTGATGGATTAAATAAAAAGAAAGACTTGCATTTATACTTCAGCGCCTTTCTCGACCTCAGGACGTCCCAAAGCGCTTTACAGCCAATGAAGCACTTTTTGAAGTGATGTAGGAAACATTTAAACATGTAACATAAAGAGAAACTGTTTCCACAGGCAGGGGGGTCGTTAACCAGAGGACATTTAAGGTCATTGGCAAAAGAACCAGATGGGAGATGAGAATTTTTAGTGAGTTGTGATCTGGAATGCACAGCCTGAAAGGGCGGTGGAAGCAGCTTCAGTAGCAGCTTTCAAAAGGGATTGGATATATACTTGAATAGGAAATATTTGCCGGGCTACGGGGAAAGAGCCAGCGAGTGGGACTAATTGGACAGCTCTTTCGGAGCCGGCACAGGCACGATGGGTTGAATGGCCTCCTTCTGTGCTGTATGATTCTCTGAAAATAGGCACACTTGACTTGATGACCGTCCTGGACACATCATGAAGCCTTTTTTTGGAAGCTGGTCTCCTTTACGTAGCACCGGAGTAATGCTTCTTACTCCTAATGCTGCTTGATGGTTCAGTTGGAGTGAGTCGGGGACCACTCCTTCTTGTCGTGGGCCGGGGATGGGGGGGTTAGGTGGGTTCTGGGGCACCTGCGCAGGGGAGTCTTAAGGTCGCAGGAGGGGTTTGAGGCTCGGAAGCACTTGGAGGGAGTTGGCGCCGGCAACTGTTCCCTCCGCTAGTGGGGAGTACTCGAGGAGGGCTGCAATTTAGCAGCTTGGCCGCTTGAGGCTGTGAATTTTCGGGCAGCGGGATGGCAGTGGGGCATGTGGGTTGGCCTAGGAGCAGCGGGAAAAAAATTAGTTTGGGACCTTTTGTGGGATAAATACTGTGGAATTTCCAATATCTATTTTAGAGGCTAATGTTAACTCCTGTGACTGGTGAGCAGTTAAACGCACTCATACAATATTTACTGCAAGATATGTGCACCCGTTGTTTGCAGAATGCCTGTAAACTGATTCTGCATCCAGCCGTGCTATTTTATAGTGTACTGTATTTCAAGCCTGTTTCCTACAACCTTTGCCTTTATTACACTTCTTGGTTCAGGGCGTGCATGTGAATGGATTTGCAAACATATTTGTATTTCAAAGCTGCCGGAACAAGCCGGACTCCTAATCAAGAGGGTGCAGATGTTTTACATGTGGACTAATGGGCACCTGGGAGTGACTGGGATATTTAATTAAGGAATTTGGCTGGTTTATATTTTGATTAATGAATACCTGGCAGCGATTACAAATGTTCAGTCAGGAGTTCAGGTAACCCAAACAGCAAGTTTCTGCCAAACCTCATGTAGTTTAACGCGATTAAGATTGCTGCCTTGAAATTGCTCCAGGACATGCATCTTCAGTAAGTGCAGGGTGGGTTCATTTACTTTTGGCTAGTTTCTATGCTGGTAGTAGCTGTTATTACTGGCAATACCTTATGCTGTTGATGTGCAACAGCGGCTCCAAGGCGCTTGTGATTGTGACATTACTCCAGCCTTATTGGGAATACACTTTTTTTCTTAAGCATTCACGGGATGTGGGCATCGCTGGCAAGGCCAGCATTTATTGCCCATCTCTAATTGCCCTCGAGAAGATGGTGGTGAGCCGCCTTGAACCGCTGCAGTCCGTGTGGTGAAGGTACTCCCACAGTGCCGTTAGGGAGGGAGTTCCAGGATTTTGACCCAGCGACGATGAAGGATCGGCGATATACTTCCAAGTCAGTATGCTGTGTGACTTGGAGGGGAACTTGGAGGTGGTGGTGTTCCCGTGAGCCTGCTGCCCTTGTCCTTCTAGGTGGTAGAGGTCGCGGGTTTGGGAGGTGCAGTTCATTGGAAATTGTGTGGCCCATATAAGGAAGCTTGATGAGGTGCGCAAGGCAGAATTAGAGGAATGAGGACAATCCTGAGTTATATAAATATTCTTCCTGCCGCCCCCCCACTCCCAACCATGAACTTTCTTTTTTTCTCTCCTTTTCTTAAAGTTGTTGTTGGAGTAAAGTTCCAGGGTACCAATAGCCTTCCATTACTTCCCCCCCCCCCCACCCCAAAGCGGCCATTTCTAGCGTGGGCCTCAACAATTAGCATCACCTTAAACATTCACCCCCTCCACCACCGGCATACCGTGGCTGCAGTGTGTACCATCTACAAGATGCACTGCAGCAACTCGCCAAGGCTTCTTCGGCAGCACCTCCCAAACCCGCGACCTCTTCCACCTAGAAGGACAAGGGCAACAGGCGCATGGGAACACCACCACCTCCAAGTTCCCCTCCAAGTCACACACACACCATCCTGACTTGGAAATATATCGCCGATCCTTCATCGTCGCTGGGTCAAAATCCTGGAACTCCCTCCCTAACGGCACTGTGGGGAGTCCCTTCACCGCACGGGCTGCAGCGGTTCAAGAAGGCGGCTCACCACCACCTTCTTGAGGGCAACTAGGGATGGGCAATAAATGCAGTGCCTGAATATGTCCCTTGTGTCTCGGTGACCATAAGTGAACATAGTGCTCAACCAATGGCCAGACTAGAGCACTGTACTGTTTGATCATGACTCCCTCTGACTTGTTACTCTACTGCTTTGGCTGTGCAGTTCAACATTCGATTGACTTTGTTGATTGCTGCCTTGTGTTGGATATGTTGTGCGCTACTGACCAGAACTGGTTGCCAGGTTGGTCCGCAGAACACTTTCTTCTTGCTGCACTGTACACTGTAAAAAGAAATGTGGTGTAACTGAAGACTAATGACCGTTTAAAAAGGCAGGGGAGAAAAAAACCCCAAAAAGACACACTTGACCTGATGACTGTCCTGGACACATCAGGAGGCCTTTTTGCAATCTGGTCTCCTTCTGCCTCTGATGTAGCACCAGAGGAATGAGTTAGGCTCCTTGATGGTTCAGTAGGCGGCAGTGCACCATGTAGGGGTCACGTCTACTAAAATGCCTCAATCTCTCAACTTCTTCCTTGGCTATTTCAACACCATTCGTGGATTACTATTTTCAATCTCCTGTGCAATACTTGCCTGCATCAAATTTTAGTTTTCATTGTTCTACGTATTTTACCTACCTCATTGTGCAACTTCTAAACCACCTTCTGATTCCACTGCCCCTCCTAGTTTGGTATCCTCTGCAAATTTGACGAATTTGACATCGGCCAACACAGCTCAGACTCTAAATCGAACCCTTGACCACCTGATTTGTATAATTCAGCGACAACTTGCATTTATACAGCGTCTTTAACGTAGTAAAATGTAAAACAATGTGTTTCACAAGAGTGTTATCAAAATTGGTTTAGCACTATACTGGCTTGTACACTTTATGTACTGTGTATTTAAAAATGCTTAACGTTTTAAAAATCCAGTGTTGTGCGCGTACACTGCTGGGTAACAGTGTGAATATCTTTATACTGGGTCTGCTAGTCCCAATCTGTGTCTTGCTCAGGGATCACTCTCTGGAAAGCTGCCCCACGGAGCGATGGGACACTCTGCGATTTCTCAAGTGGTAAGCTTCTGATTTCAATTGTGCTACTTCCTTACGGGAAGGAAAAGGGACCACCCGTTAACATGAAATGCTTCCATTTTAGTAGGGCCCTTTGATTTGCTTGTAAGCAAGCTGGGCTAATCCTGCCGTGTGAGAATCCTGCCTTTTGGCTTCATTTGCTGGAGAGCTAGGAAAGAAGAGGGAAGCAGTACCGAATCCCAGCTCAATTGACGTTCCCCCCAGCCGGGCAGATCCCAAAGTGGGGCAAGTATGCCGAGGCCCACTGGTAAGGGTTGCAAATGCACCTGGGCCGTATCGTGCCTGCTGCATAGTGTGTTCGCGGTCGGAAGAGTAGACGAGGGATATTCAATCCTCGTCCTTTTGTTCCTGGAAGTTAACAGCTGTAGCCTTGTTGTAATTGTGGCAGTTTATCTATGCAAATAGATTTTGGAAGGCACTATTTAAAAGTACAAAGAATTCGAAAAATAAATCCTCGTCGGTAGTCCCAACAATTCAGTGAGCCTTACGCCATTAGTAATTCAGCACCCCCACCCCCCCCCTTTCCATTTCTTTGTATCGTTCTGTGAACTGTTTTCATTGCACTTTAATTAAAACAAGTGATGTAAGAGTTGTTTTTAGCAGGGGGGGTGCTGAATACAAATCAAGAGGTTGTATTAATGTTTTATACGGTGTTGGTCAGACCCTATCTGGAGCACTTAGTGCCGTTCTGGTCACCTAATCACAGGCTACAGAGGCAAGAAACAAAGATGGTTCCTGCTATTGGGAGGAAAGTTGTAGGAAAGATGTTTTTTTTTAACCCCAGTATTTTGTTGTCCTCTGGAATTGTTAACTCCTTGCTGGGGTACAGTTCCATGGGTGCTCTCCAATACCACGCTAAAGGGGCTGTTATTCACGTGTCAGCTTGGAGAGCGAACGTCGGCAGACTCTTCCACCACGGTGACCATCACCGGGCGATCCCGACAATCGTCCTCGCCCAACACCCCCACACTTCCTGTAGGAGTCGCTGCGTGGCGATGACTGACTGACTGGGGAATCGTGGCTCTTTCTCCGCGTTCCCCACACGCAACCCAGCAATGCTGTGGCCGCGCGCCCACCGCCCTGTGCCGAGATTAGCAAACTCGGCACGGACCCGGCGATCGAATCTGGGACCTCCCTGTGCGGCTCGGGCGCTTGCCGGATGGAATTCAGCGAGCCACTGGCCGAGAAGGTTACGGCAAGGTGAGCTCGTCTCTTTTTTGGGAAGGAGCAAGGTGATCTGATGGAAAGCTCCAGGATTATTCAGGAGATTGCTCCGGGGAAATTGCAAGCTACAAAGTTGGGAAATGGAACGTTTTGACCTAAAGGATAATGGAATTGCGGAATAATTTGCTAGCAGCAGACAGTATAAATAAAAAAGGAATTCCTGAGAGAGAAGGAATTGAGGGATATAATTAAAAGGTGAGGTTGATTTCTGAAAGAGAGGTGAGCTTGTTGGATCTAATATATTGTTTTAGTCCCTAAAACATTTGTCAAAAACTTGTTTGCCAAATATCTTTTACATTTAAAAAAAAACCCCACCAGGCAGCAGCTTTGCAGCTTAAACTTCCTCTCACTGTTGGGTCCTCTGAATAATTCCGAGTTAATCCTTTTCTAATTGATTAAAACAAAAATATTCTGGAAATGCACAAGGTCAGCTGTCGTCTGAAGGAGAACTTGGATCTGATGAAGTCTGTCATCCTAAATGTTAACCTGTTCAGGTGATGGCTGGCCTGCTGTGTACTGCCTGAATTTTCTGGGGTTTTTCTTCTTGTTTCAGGCTTGCAATCTGCAGGGTTTTTCTCTTTACCTCGATCATTCAGCTCTGCGTGCTGACGTTCTTCATTGCCTTGCGTCAGCTGTGGCTCAGCTGGTAGCACACTCGCCTCGGAGTCAGAAGGTTGTGGGTTCAAGTCCCCACTCCAGGGACTCGAGCCCATAAATCTAGGCTGACACTCCAGTGCAGTGCTGAGGGAGCGCTGCACTGTCGGAGGTGCCGTCTTTCGGATGAGACGCTAAACCGAGGCCCCGTCTGCTCTCTCAGGTGGACTTAAAGTACGTATGGCACTATTTCGAAGAAGAGCAGGGGGGAGGTGTCCTGGACAATATCCCTCAACCAACGTAACAAAAACAGATTATCTGGTCATGATCACATTGCAGTTTGTGGGAGCTTGCTGCGCGCAAATTGGCTGCCGCATTTCCCACATTACAACAGTGACTCCACTTTAAAAGTACTTAATTAGCTGTAAAGCGCTTTGAGACGTCGGTGGTCGTGAAAGGCGTTATATAAATGCAAGTCTGTCTTTCTTTATGATTTTCCCCTCTCCTCTCAATCCATCCTCTAGCGCGGAAGGCCAAGCCCATCAGTCTGATTATCTGACGAGAGGAAGCCACTGTTGTCAATGCTCTACATTTCAGGGTTTTTTTTTTAAAGTAAATGTGAGATTTTAACTGGTTGAGTCTAATCCTACACAGCACTACGAATCTGTTTTAAAAACAGAAAATGCTGGAAACACTCAGCAGGCCACTCAGCATCTGTGGAGAGAGAAGAGTTAATGTTTCAGGTCAATGACCGTTCATCAGAGCTGGAAGCTGTTCGCGATTTAACGGTTTTTAAGCCAAGGATAAAGGTGACGGGGGTGGGGAGAGGAAAGAACAAAAGGGAAGGTCTGTGATAGGGTGGACGGCAGGAGAGATTAAATGACAAAAGGGATGATGGTGCAAGGCAAAAGGGGGATGGTAATGGGACAAGTAAAGGAGCAAGAGATGGGTCTAGAGGAGGTGTGAATGGTTACAGCAGAACCATTACCAGCACCTGCTGTCCGAGCAAAGGGAGGCGGTGGTTATGATCTGAAGTTGTGGAACTCGATGTTGAGGGAGGAAGGCTGTTGTAAAGCGCCTAATCGAAAGATCAGGTGCTGTTCCTCGAGCTTGCATTGAGCTGTTTGCAGTCCGCTATTCAATGACCTCGAGTGTTGCTGTAATCTGCATTTTGGAACAGGTGGAGAAATGGGAAGATTTGGAGATGTAACTCTTGCTTTGGACGTCTAGTTGCAGGGTTTCTTTTAGGGATTGTACTTCATTTTAATAGTTCAGCTTTTTACCTCGCCGGAATTGCAAACTTTTTAGTGAACTTGGCTTGACTCGGCATTGTGTAATGATTATGGTACACACCGACCCCATGGCGGACAGGTGTGTTCAATCCTTTGCCTGTTTCGGAATTTTATACTGCTGGAAGTTGCCAAAGGCCATATTGCAAGGTTGCCATCTTGCCCCTTGAGGTGGTAAAACTTTTCTAGGTCACATACAGGATGGTTAGATGCAGCACATTGCTCCTGCCACACGGTCCCAGAAAACACTTCCCAGTCACTTCCCACTTCACATCACAGGTAAGTATAAAGCTGCTTCTGCAATGTCCCATTGAGGGACCCCTAGGTTAGGTACACCTTCGGTTAGCAACAGCAAAAAGCTCCTTCCATACTGATCCATCGAGCACTCACTGTTCAGGTACAACACCAACTTAAATTTGAGTGCAAAGCTCCCTCTACACTGCTTTATTGAACACTTCAGGTCAGCTTCGGCACAGAATAAAGCTCCCTCTGCATTGCTCCATCAAACACTCCCAGGTCTGGTACAATATGAGTTCCCTCTGTAAAGTTCCTGCTACGCTGTCCTCTCAAGCATTCCCAGGACAGTTGCAGCCTGGGTTGATGCAGCCTAAAACTCTTTTTTTTGATCTGCCCCAACACTGTTCCTTAACCTCAATCTCCGAGCATCCCCTACTGCACCAGAGTGGCAGTTTTCCAATTCTCACAACATCCTCCCTGCCTGAGATTGCCTTCGTCCCAAATTCAATTCTCACTTTTAAAGCTAGTTGTGGCCTGCAGTAAATACTCACTGGTGATCTGCGAATATCACTTGTGGTCTCCATTGATTGCCCTATCTTCCCTGCTCCTGCCTCCTAGGTACATTTTATTTCATTTCCCACTCACTATTCTGCATATGGAAAAATAAACCGGGTAACTTCGATCCGGGTTGTGGGTTCGAGTCCCACTCCAGGTACCTGACACACCAGTGCAGGACTGAGGGAGTGCTGCACTGTCGGAGGTGCCGTCTTTCGGATGAGACGTTAAGCCGAGACCCCGTCTGCCCTCTCAAGTGGATGTAAAAGATCCCACGGCAGGGGAATTATCCCCGGTGTCCTGGCCAACATTTATCTTTCAAACAACGCCTAAAACAGATCATCTGGTCATTTATCTCCTTGCTGTTTGTGGGAGCTTGCTGTGTGCAAATTGGCTGCCGCGTTTCCCCACATTACAACAGTGACTACACTTCAAAAAGTACTTCATTGGCTGTAAAGCGCTTTGGGATGTCCTGAGGTCGCCAAAGGCGCTGTAGAAATGCAAGTCCTTTCTACATCCACTAGAGGTTTATATGGAAGAATAAACCAGGTAACCGATGTCTGGGTTGTCACCAGGGATTCGATGAGGCGTGATCTCGGGTGTTGCGGCCCTTGCAAGTGAGAGAACGTCATCAAGGCAGTTAAATTCATCCACTTTCCGAATGGAATTAAAGGATCAAACTAACCTAATCCGGTCCACGGTCATGCTGAGGCTTGTAGAGCCCGTCACTGGCTCCCTGGGCTGTGGATAGAGCTAAGAAACGAACACTCTCGGGATACACATTTGTATCTGTGTGCAGTTTGCCGACTAGTTTGATTCAGCTGCCTTAATGTCGATGTTGCTCTTTCACATGCAACATCGGTAGCACCCACCTATTGTACCTTTACTGATACCCTGGTGACAGCAGAGCCTTGTCCTTTGACTACATACCTGATGGCATAGTCGAGATGTGAAATAAACTCGCATTTGTGTGGCACCTTTTCACCACCTCTCCCAGAAATGTCCGAGAGTGCGTTGTAAGCAATTAATTTTTGAAGTTCAGTGGCTGTGTTCATGTGCATGCGGGAAGTTAGATTTTTGTCAAGGCAGTGCTATGGAAGCCTCGGATTTGATTGTAGCTCCTTGATCATTCCATGCAGCAGATGCACGAGTTTAGCAGGAGCTCTGCACTTGATTCATTCCACATTCAAATTGGAGTTTCTCTGCTCTGGCTGGAGTCTGCAGACGATGACCCAGGAACGTTGAGACAAAACCAAGTGTCTGAGAGAGATTGTTCGCAGCACGGTGCACGCGCGGCTCAGTGATCCTTCCTCCGCGACTGCCTCGAGGTGCTCCCTTTCCAGGTGTGCAGAAACCTCCTGTGCAGTGAGCCGCATTAAAGCGTGTCGGGCCACCTGCTAACTTCACTCGTAGCATAGTGGGCCCGAAAATGCCAGGTGGGGTGATTCTGACAGGTGTGTCGAGGCTGGGAGTGGCTGCTTATTTTATGATTGGTGCTTTTTTCCTTCCTTCCCCTTGCACTCCTGAAGAGTGACGGATCGTCGGTGGATGTGCACATCAATGTGGAACAGAGCCCCATCCAGGTAACTTAGCTTTCTCTTCCTGTTTTTTTCTTTCTTTCCCTCTATTTTTCTCTTTCTCTCTTCCCACCCTCCTCTCTCTCGCGAGTCCATTCCAACCTTTGACCATGCTTCTTCTGTCTTCGTGATCCATGTTCCTTGTGGTTGGCATGTAAGGTGGGTAGAGAGACTGTGTGTAGCGTGGTGTGAGGTGAGGTGAGCTTGGTCGGAATGTAGCCCAGACGCCGGCCCATGTTTCCATGGCGGAGAATGGGTTCACTCAGAGAGCCTGGAAGCTGGAATCTGTCTCAGAAAATGTCTTAAACATTGAAATTGTTTGCGCTGTGCCCGCACCTTACCTTGCGCCTCTCCAGACACTTGATGCGAGCAGCCGATTTATACATTTTGTTTTGTATATTGTAGGCACTTTCATTATGTCTCAAATCTCTTTCATTTGAACATCTTGTCGTTACAAACCCACACTTCGTCGTAATTACACATCTTTTCGGTGTGCTACTTCCGTCAGTCCGATCAAAGTTAGTTTGAACCTTTTGGGATTCACTCTCTCTCTGGCTCATCCTTGGAAGTTATTTTCCTGTTTGCTGGTCTTCTGTGGTCTGGGAGGGAATTCTATTGGGCTTTTAGTCTAACGGCTTTAAGAAGTACCGAGGGAGTGCTGCACTGTCGGAGGTGCCATCTTTTGGAAGAGACCGATTAAACTGCCGCCCCAGGTGGACGTAAAAGATCCCATGGCACTATTGCGAAGAAGAGCAGGGCAGTTCTCCCTGGTGTCCTGGACCGATGTTTATCCCTCTACCAATATCACTAAGAACAGATTACCTGGTCATTATCACATTGCTGTTTGTGGGAGCTTGCTGTGCACAAATTGGCTGCCGCGTTGCCCACAACACAACAGCGACTACACTTCAAAAGTACTTCATTGGCTGTAAAGGGCTTTGGGACGTCCTGAGGTTGTGAAAGGTGCTATAGAAATGCTAGTCTTTCTTTATAAACTTGACTTTTTAAAAGTGTGGAATACTTAGGGTGCTTAATACTTTGTGCAAACGTTCAGTGGTTCTCAAACGCTTCCTCTGCAAATACTGATGCACTCTAACAGATGCCCCGTCCTAACTTCTGGAAGACGACGTTAGTCTGTACCGAAAAAGAAGACACTGCCATCTTTGCGGGAAACATGCTCTAAGTATACAGCAACACAAATCACGTGCTAATAAGCTGACAGAGACGGAACCGAAATCCGATGACCTGGGGGACATCCTCATGGAAGTCCCGGGGTCTGGTTTGAAAGAGTCTGCAGATTAAAAACATGTCGGCGCTCTCTCCGATGAGTTCAGTAAATGCAATGCCTAATGTGGTGGTGCTGGTTCATGCAGGCTAGGAACCCCACCACTGTTGAGCGCCAATTTGTACTGGGTTAGTCGATCTCTTGTCATTTATGGTGGGATACTACAGTTATCCTTGATGTCCCTGGGTTAGGGAGGAGGACAGGAGCCAGGAGTCCAGCGCCTGATTGCGCTGTGCATTTAACGACTTTCACGCTGGAAAGCGCGCGTGCTGTTGTAATGGACGTCGGGTGAAAGGGCATTGTTTGTATTGCCTCGTGCGATCTGCAGACACGTGACAAATGTGGTCATAGGGAGGTACTGAGGGCTACTGGCACCAAGGGAGCTGTACCCCAGAACAAAGCAGCACCTCTCTTGAGAGAGAGGGAACGGAAGAAAGTTGGGTGGGGGGACAAAAGCTCAGTTAAATTTGGGCATTGTTTACAATGGCAAATACTTGGGTCACTGAAGTCTTGCTTCCTCGTGCCTACCAAGTTTGTGTGTTGGTAGTTCTGTTAATTGGAGTTTGTAGGCTGGAGTTTCTACCTTCTGTGCATTCACCGGGCAGAGAGAGCACATTGCCGTGACTGCCAGCGCACCCACGCTGATTTTGGAGGGGCTAAAACATTCAAGTTGTCAATAATGCTGTTGTACTAACTGCAGCACCGGTTAAAGGAAACTGGCAGTGGGCATTTCAGTGACACGGTACGCGGTGTCAGTACGGCACGCCACATGGTGGGAGGTTGCAGGCTTGTATCTATGATTCCTTTCTCGCCTGCTCTGTGGAGAGAGGGAGCACTGGTTTTCCCTGTAATCTTACTCATTCTTACGTCAGTAGGAGGACGAGCGAGCTATCTGCTCGGGCAGCAGAGGCACAAACCCTGGACACGTTGTGACACGGCCGGTTCTTTCTCGGAGGACGAGGGCGAATCGGCCTTCTGTGTCTTGTGATGGCTTGCCCAGGGTTTCTTGCGCACCTCCAGCAAACTGTTACGCGATGAAATTAGCAGTGGCTGAGGGCGAGGTTGTCTGCTTTCCCCTCTTGGCTGGGGAGAGGCGCGAGGGGCCTGACAGTAAGTGGCAACATTATTTTGAAAACTGTTCGACAATCGAGGCACTGGACAAGGTGCAAAGAAGATTTACAAGATGATGCCAGAACTGAGGTTATAACTATCAGGAAAAATTGAACAGAAAGAAGAGAGAAGGCTGAGGGGTGATCGAATAGAAGTCTTTAAAATTATGAAGGGGTTTGATGGGGTAGATGTAGAGATGTTTCCACTTGTGGGGGGGGTCCAAAACTAGGGGCCATAAATACAAGGTAGTCAATAAGAAATCCATCAAGCGATTCAAGGGCAACACTTTTACCCAGAGAGTGGTTAGAACGTGGAACTCGCGACCACATTGGAGTGGTTGAGGCCAATAGCATAGATGCATTTAAGGGGAAGCTGGATAAGCGCACGAGGGAGAAAGGAACAGAAGGTTATGCTGGTAGGGTGAGATGAAGAGGTTCGTGTGGAGCATAAATAGCGGCATAGACCAGTTGGGCCAAATGGCCTGTTTCTGTGCTGTAAGTTCTTATGTAATCCGACGAAAATGGTGATAGTGACACTGCGACTGTACTGGTTTTCCCACAGATTTACACAGGCCTAGTGCATTTCAGTCCCCAATTACTGCGACCCCCCGACCCACCCCCAGTGCTATTTACCGACGGAATGGGAGCTTCTTTCCTTTCACCCCGGGAGGCTTGCCGACCGAGGCAAACCTGCAACGTAAGCGGCTCGATGCCAGCGGCTGGTTTTTGCTCCGTGCCCGCAAGAGGCCGAGTGGCGGTACGCGGGCCAGACCCATCCTTTGGATTCTGGCTGCGTTACCAATCAGTGCCGCCTTTGCCATTGTTGAGTTGCACGGACAGTGCTGCTGTCATCGGGGAAGAGGGGGGGGGTGCCCAGAGCAGGAGCGTTCCGAAAGCAACTGTTGCACTCTTGTGATCTCGCGCATCTTGCGGTTATGTTGCTGAATCCGCCTCATTGTCTTAAGTGGGAGCGTTCGTCTGCGGCGCTTAAAATCGAAATCGGTGTGTGACTAGAACAGTACAAAATGCTGATTTTTTGATGTAACAGTGAGGGGACCTCCCCCCTTGAAATCAGGACCGGTTTGTTTTTCGGCTGGTCGATCATGGGTGGCGCGCACCGTGTCTGGTTTTCATGGTCCTCGCGCAATACTCAATCTATCCTTCCACGGCGATCAGAATTCAGCTAACTCTCGTGCTTACAGGACGCTTGCTTTTAAATATAACCGACTCCATGTAGAATAACACGTAGCACCATTCAACATCAGCGCAAAGATGTGTTTGAAGAAAAGCCAGGCCTCATGGAGGTGGGGCGGGCGGGGGGAGGGGGGGCGGGGTTACAAAAGGTATTCGGTGCTGATGATGCTTGTCTTTCTGTTTTCACAGAGTGAGCCGAGAGTTCGCCTGGTGCTGGCACAGCACATGCTGAGAGACATTCAGGGGATCTTGAACAGGCTGGAGGTGAGGAGCAAGCTTCTGTTTTGTGATTAAAATGTCTTATTTCTGGATGTCGCAGCTGGGGTTCCAGTCAAGTGTAATGACGGCCTTGTGAGACTCTCGCCATCAATTTCAGCAGTGTGCAATGCCCTGCAGTGCCATTGAGGCACGTGGTACTAAAGGTGAAATAGTGGCATGATGAGAGGCTCGGCTATAGGATGGATAGATAGAGAGTAGGAGTAAATGGGAGGTTTCTTGGATTGGCGAGGTGTAGCTAGTGGTGTGCTCCAGGGATCTGTGTTGGGTTCTCTCTTTATTTTATAAGACGTAAAGGCAATAGTGTTGTAGTTTGATGATGACGTAAGAACATAAGAAATAGGAGCAGGAATAGGCCACTTGGCCCCTCGAGCCTGCTCCGCCATTCAGTAAGATCATGGCTGATCTTGGGCTCAAAGCCACTTCCCTGCCCGCTCCCCATAACCCTTCACTCCCTTATCTTGTAAAAATCTGTCTATCTCCACCTTAAATGTATTTAATGACCCAGCCTCCACGGCTCTCTGGGGCAGAGAATTCCACAGATTTACGACCCTCTGAGAGAAGAAATTCCTCCTCATCTCAGTTCTAAAAGGGCGACCCTTTATTCTGAGACTGTGCCCCCAAGTTCTAGATTCCCCACGAGGGGAAACATCCTCTCTGCATCTACCTTGTCGAGCCCCCTCAGTATCTTATATGTTTCAATAAGATCACCTCTCATTCTTCTAAATTCCAATGCGTATAGGCCCAACCTGCTCAACCTTTCTTCATAAGTCAACCCCCTCATCTCAGGAATCATGACGCCAAATTAGAAGCCAGGCGGGATGAGCGAGGTCGCAGGAGCACTTCGACCGGTTAGGGGAGTGGGCAGGTATGCAGCAAACGCAGTTCAATGCGAAGGATGCTATTTTTGTGAAAAAGAGAACAGATATGCTAAACCGGTAAAATTCTTAATTGAGTAGAGAGACAGGGGGTGCAGCTACGCAGATTTTTATAAGCGAGATTGCAGCTGAAAAAAAAGCCTTAAAAGGGCAAATGGTTTTATAGACTGCGACATTAAACATGAAAGCAAGGAGGTGATAAATCTGTACACGGCAATGGTTCGGACAAAGTCAGTATGTGGAGTTTTGGACACTCGTTGTAGAAAGGATATTGGAGCTGCGGAAACGGATGCAACAGATTTATTAGGATGTATACTAGGGAATGAAAGGCTATAGTTACGATGAGAGACTTAAAAAAAAACGAGGGCCTTTTTCACCAGAGCAGCAAAGGGTAAAGGAGGATCTGGTGGAGGTGTCAAATTTAGGAAAGATTTGGGAGGGTGAAGATTGAAAGATTGTTCCCACTGATGGGCGAGTCTGTCACAAGAGTGTAAATTTAGGATTGAAAACGTGAAGAGGGAGGTTATTTTTCCACGCATAGAGCTTTAGATTAGGGAATACATTTGCAGCAAGTGGTTCTTGAAGCTAAGTCAATCACGGCATTTAAGAGTGAATTAGGTAAACACTTGAAGGGGAATGATGTTCGTGCACAGGGTGGGGAACAGAGAGATGGGATTGGAGTTAGACAGCTTTGATCTGGAGCTGGTATGGCACGTTCGCATTGGGCCAAATGGTTGCCTTCTGTGCTGAAATTTCTGCGGTAGTTATAGATCCTGTTCTTCCAAACTTGGGTTGTTTCTAGGGAGAGCACTTTGAATTGCATTGCGCTAGGGTGAGGTACTAATAGTTACAGGCCTGTCACTGGTGCTGGGAGAAATTTCAGCGAATTCAGAGCATCATGCAAGATGTGTAACAACGTTAAAGGATTTTAGATTAAGTGCATTTTATTTCTCCTGTAGTGTACTGGCACCAGTAAGCTGCAAGTGATGGGTGAAGTGGTTTAATGGGGAACTAACACCTAGAGGAAATACGTTGTTACAAATGCCCCTCCCATTTCTTGTGGGGAGGGTGGAGTTTAATTATTTTTCACATGTCGCTCATGAGGTGCATAATCGAATGCTGCGGTGGCTGGGAATTTTGGATCTGCCCGAAAGTTAATTCGGAGCTGCCTGGCCCCCCTCCGCCGGAAAGCACGCTGTCGACTGCCCTCTGGCTCCAGATTAGCTCTCGTTGTGTTCAGTGGAGCCAATCCAGTATCCTTGCCAGTGACGTCACCTAGTGGCACAACTGTATCAAAATGGCAGGTGTTTGCGGAGTTGACAAGTTTCACTAAAGTTTTCCCCTCAATATTATTGCATACAATGGAAGAGCATGAAGTACGCCCCCTCTCCGACTTTGCTTACTCTTAAGTGTTTACATGGAATCAGATGCGTAGCACGCGGGGGGTTGCGACTGTTACAACCATGTGGATATTATCTACGGATTGGGGCCCGGGGAGGTTGAATAAACTGACATTGGATTTACTGGAGGCTTTTTTGGGGGGGAATCGAGCAGAAACTGCAGTTGTCCCTGCAAGTACTCGCCTCACTCAGGAGATCAACCAAGCTGAAGAAGCTGCAGCGGTGCCATTTTGCACTTGGACTCCTGGACGAACTGAACGCTTTGTTCCATTGCTGGATCACGGGTAGTCCGGGGCCGAGAGCCTGATGTTTACCATGATACTGTTCTGAGGTCCCCCTTGGTTAGACGCTCGCTGCTGCTGTTTAACCCCCTTTGCTGTCACCACTGGAGTGTGGGGGGGGCGGGGGGCAATGCTGGCATTTAACCCCTGCCACTACCACATTGGGAACCGACATGATTGCTTTGGGTTTGGTTTTTGTAGTCTGACTAAGTAGAAAACAAGGGGACCGTACAATCATACAGGCAGAAAGCATTTTAGTGTACAGGGATTTAAAGTTGCAGGTGTGTTCGGATTGCACTGCTCCAGAAGGCCATCAATTTTCAAGCATCAATTGAAACGTTTCAAACAGCGGTACTCGGGACAAAAGCAAAATACTGCGGATGCTGGAAATCTGAAATAGAATCAGAGTGATGAGGTCCTGCAGGCAGAGTTTAGGGAGCTAGGAGAGAGATTAAAAAGCAGGACCTCAAAGGTCGTAATCTCCGGTTTACTCCCGGTGCCACGTGCTAGTGAGTACAGGAATAGGAGGCTAGGACAGATGAATGCGTGGCTGGAGAGATGGTGCAGGAGGGAGAGATTTAGATTCCTGAGGGATTGGGACCGTTTCTGGGGAAGGTGGGACCTGTACAAGCCGGACGGGTTGCAGCTCAACAGAGCCGGGACCAATATTCTCCCGGGGAGGTTTGTTAGTGCCGTTGCGGAGGGTTTAAACTAGCTTGGCAGGGGGATGGGCACCAGCTTATAGGAGTAGAAAAGAGGAATAAGGTGCATAAAAGAGTGAGTGCGTTGGACAGTACTAGAGAAGATAGTACTAGAGGCGGTAGTAGTACCATATTAGATAGGAGCAGACTAAGAAAAACTACGAAGGCGTTTGACAAAGTACCACATAGAAGGCTATTTAACAAAATTGAGGCTCATGGAATAGGTGGGTCAGTGGCAGCTTGGATAAGGAATTGGCGTAAGGACAGAAAACAGTGAGTTATGGTAAATGGCTGTTTTTCAGATTGGAGGATGGTAGACAGTGGTGTTCCCCAAGGGTCAGTGCTGGGGCCACTGCTTTTTTGATATATATAAATGTCCTGGATATTGGAATACAGAGTAGAATTTCTAAATTTGCCAATGACACCAGACTTTGGGGTGTGGCAAACAGTGAGGATGATATCAATCGACTGCAACAGGACATAGAAAGGCTAGCAGAATGGGCAGACAAGTGGCAGATGGAATTTAACACAGAGAAGTGTGAGGTGATGCATTTTGGCAGAAGGAACAGGGAGAGGCAATATACACTTAATGGCACAGTTTTAAAGAGTGTGCAGGACAGAGGGACCTGGGAGTTAATGTGCATAGGTCCCTGAAGGTGGCAGGACATATTGAGAGAGTGGTTAACAAAGCATATTGGATTTTGGGCTTCATAAATAGAGATATTGAGTGCAAAAGTAGAGAAGTTATGCTGAACCTATATAAAGCGCTAGTTAGGCCACAACTGGAGTATTGCATCCAGTTTTGGTAACCACACTTTTGGAAGGATGTGAAGGCCCTTGAGAGGGTGCAGAGGAGATTTAGCAGAATGGTTCTGGGGATGGGGGATCTTAGCTACAAGGACAGGTTGGAGAAGCTGGATTTGTTTTCATTAGAGCAAAGAAGGTTGAGGGGTGATTTGATAGAGGTGTACAAGATTATGACGGGTTTGGATAGGCCAGACGGGGAAAGGCTATTCCCACTAGTTGATGGTACAAGGACTAGGGGACACAGATTGAAGGTTTTGGGCAAGAGATGCAGGGTGGTGGTGAGGAAAAACTTTTTTACGCAGCGAGTGGTGAGGACCTGGAACTCGCTGCCGACGGAAGTGGTGGAAGCGGAGACACTCAATCTTTTCAAAGGGCGACTGGATAGGCACCTGAAGGAAATAAACTTGCAGGGCTACGGAGATGGAGCGGGGGAATGGGACTGACTGGATTGCTCTACAGAGAGCCGGCACGGACTCGATGGGTCGAATGGCCTCCTTCTATGCTGTGTCACAGTCATAACGACATAGTCATAGCGGCAGAGAAGGAGGCCATTCGGCCCACCATGCCTGTGCCGGCTCTTTGAAAGCGCTGTCCAATTAGTCCCAATCCCCTGCTCTTTCCCCGTAGCCCTGCAAATTTTTTCCCTTGGTATTTATCCAATTCCCTTTTGAGAGTTACTATTGAATCTGCTTCCACCACCCTTTCAGGCAGTGCATTCCAGATCACAACAACTCACTGCATACAATTTTTTTTCCCCCCCTCATGTCGCCTCTGGTTCTTTTGCCAATCACTTTAAACCTGTGTCCTCTGGTTACCGACCCTCCTGCCACGTAGAACGGTTTTTCCCTTTATTTACTCTATCAAAACCCTCCATGATTTTGAACACCTCTGTCAAATCTCCTCTTAACCTTCTCTGCTCTAAGGCGAACAGCCCCAGCTTCTCCAGTCTGTCCACTTAAAGTCCCTCGTTCCTGGCGCCATTCTAGTAAATGAAAACAGAAAATGCTGGAAACACTCAGCAGCTCAGGCAGTATCTGTAGAGAGAGAGTGTAACTGAGTTAACGTTTCAGGTCGATGACCTTTCATCAGAGATACTTGGGAAGTAAGGGTGTTAAAACAATATGGAGAGGTGGCAAGATCGTAACAAAATGGTGGAACAAAAATAGCCTCTTCCTGTTGGTACAGTTTTAAGTCACTTCAAGCCAGCCAGCCGTCCAGTATTGTCCAGTCTGGTTATGTTTTCTACCAAGTAAACCCCATTCTTAAAAACCTTTCCCAGGGTCATACAAACGGCACTCCGCAGGAGGCAGCGCAGAGCCCTGTGGGCGCCACGGGCTCGGCGGGAGAAGCCGTAGCGCCAGCCGCACCGGTGGCAGGAGAGACCATGGAGACGTCCAGCACAGAGCCGCCAGCAGCTGCGGCTGCCCTGCCCCCCGAAGCTGCGGCTGCCCTGCCCCCCGAAGCGACCACTGCCCTGCCCCCCGAAGCTGCGACCGAGGGCAGCGCCGAGGAGAATGCAAGCACTTCGGAAGGCACTGAACCCAACGTGGGCTTGTCCTCTGCTACCACACAGACCTGAAGAAGCCCCGCCTGGGCCCAAGTAAGTGTCAGGTTCCAAAGGTCTAGACGCGTCTGCTCACGGTGTTCATTCAGGATTTCTCCCCCTCTTTGTTTAATGCATTAAAAAAGTTAAAGGGAAAAGGGCAACACGGTGGCATAGTGGTTAGCACTGTTGCCTCACAGCGCCAGGGACCCGGGTTCGAATCCGGCCTCGGGTGACTGTCTGTGTGGAGTTTGCACATTCTCCCCGTGTCTGCGTGGGTTTCCTCCCGGGTGCTCCGGTTTCCTCCCGCAGTCCAAAGATGTGTGGGTTAGGTTGATTTGGCTACGATAAATTGACCCTTAGTGTTAGGGGGGGATTAAATACGTGGGGTTACGGGGATAGGCTGGGATATGTGTCGGTGCAGGCTCGATGGGCCGAAATGGCCTCTATCTGCACTGTGGGATTCTGGGATTCTGTGAAAAGTGTAGGACATGGGCACTCTTCCCCACAAGGTGTCGGCCGTGGCTCAGTGGTTGCGCGCTCGTCTCCGAGTCAGAAGGTTGTGGGTTCAAGTCCCACTCTAGAGACTTGAGCACATAATCTAGGCTGATTGAGGGAAATCTGAGGGAGCGCTGCACTGTCGGAGGTGCAGTTTTTCCACTTGAGATGTAAACGGACACCCCATCTGTCCTCTCGGGTGGATGTAAAAGATTCCGCGGCACTATTTCGAAGAGCACGGGCCTTCTCCCCCGTTGCCCTGGCCAATATTTATCCTCAACCAACATCACTAAAACAGATTAGCCGGTCAATTATCACATTGCAAGTGAATGAAAGTCTTTTTTTTTAAATGTCCCCTTTATTTATTCATTGTGCCTCTAATAAATCTAATTCTTTTGTGAAAACTATTTTATGTAAGGTTGGCATCCTTTTTGCTGCCCTTTAATTTGGTGGCAGCCATCTTGTGGCGAAGTGGATGGTTACTTTGTTAACCTGGTGCCAGTGGGATAAGGGGGCACGTGCGTTTGAAACTGAGCGAAAACGAGAAATTTAGGACTGATGTCCGGGAAATTCTTCACCTGGAGTGACCAAGATGTGGAACTGACTTCTGGGTAGGGTATTGAGGCCTAAAGCCTTGGGATCATTTAGTAGACGGATGCTGTGATGCAGACACTATGGGGTCTTTCAAGATGGAGGAGCTAGGACTGGCCGAATGCCCTTTTTTTTTTAAACCTGTATCTATCGTGCGAGCGTGAAACGTTCTAGTGGCACTAAAATCTCACTGACACTCTGCTATCGGAGTGTTTTTAAAAAAAAAAACCCAGCAGAGCCAACAGTGCAAGAAAGCTCCACCAAGACAAACGACAAGGGGAAATGCTAATGTGGCCAAATGCTTGCTTACCTCTACTTTTCCTTTCAGAAGCCCTTTCATGGTTTAATGTGTGATTATTATTTTTTTAAATCATTGAATCTCTCTGTTCCTGGGTAATGAGAGTTGTCTCATTCTGGGAATCGTCCCATAGAATCATAGAAATTTAAAAAAGGAGGCCATTTGGCCCATCATGTCTCCGCCGGTCAAAAAAGAGCTATCCAGCCTAATCCCACTTTCCAGCTCTTGGTCCGTAGCCTTGAAGTTTATGGCACTTCAAGTGCATATCCAAGTACTTTTTAAATGTGATGAGGGTTTCTGCCTCCACCACCCTTTCAGGCAGTGAGTTCCAGACCCCCACCACCCTCTGGGTGAAAAATGTTCTCCTCAACTCCCCTCTAATCCTTCGACCAATTACTTTAAATCTATGCCCCCTGGTTACCGACCTCTCTGCTAAGGGAAATAGGTGCTTCCTATCCATTCTATCTAGGCCCTTCATAATTTTATACACCTCAATTAAATCTCTGTCCAGCCTCCTCTGTTCCAAAGAACACAACCCTGTGGATCTCCATCTCCCCTGTCAGAGGTTCTTGGTCTCAAAGGGATCAGTTGATGGATTGTCCAGGGCCACCCTTGTGTGCTTGTTAATGGCCACCTCCTCGGCAGCAGTATCTGAGGCTGTGCAGCACGTTGCTTGTCTCTCCAGCTGTGGAATGGCACTACTCTTGCTATAATCCCATCTGTCAGCTCAGCAGCGACGATGGGGCCCGATGAACTCACTCCACTGCTGTCGGTTCTGAACTCGCCTGGTCGCTTCAGTTATCCGTATCCCTTTCCGTGACAAGTCACTCTTGACGTTGTCTATCCAGCGCTCCCTTGGCCTTCCTCGGCTTCATGTTCCATGTACCTCCACGCAGGGAGATATTCTAGCCATCTCCGTCATTGACACATGCCCAAACCATCCCAAGTTGTCTTCTGTATGAACGTTGTTTCTTGTCCAAGCCATGTTCTTATGATATTCCTGATTCTTTGCAGCCTGGATACTCCCAGTATTCCTCTCAACCAACTCCTCTCTGCTGTTAGTATCTTTTGCTCTTTAATTTGGGGAACAGTGCCTGGCATAAAAGGGAAGGGGTGGGTAGTTTCTGCTGGAAAGTCAGCAAAAGAACTCGAATGCCTTCACTGATTCTTTACATTATATAAAAAATGGCGAAGGGATTTGCCTTTTTTTTTTAATTAATTGAATTTCTCTTTTTTAATTCTTTGGAAAGGAGGAAACTTGGAGG
Organism: Squalus acanthias; assembly: GCA_030390025.1. Taxonomy (NCBI): domain Eukaryota; kingdom Metazoa; phylum Chordata; class Chondrichthyes; order Squaliformes; family Squalidae; genus Squalus; species Squalus acanthias. The sequence goes on from CM059449.1 coordinate 14,607,559, forward strand.
TGACCATAATCCTGAGAACTTGTTCAATTGGGAAAGGAGTTCAAAAAACTACCACAGGGGAAGGGTTCAAATCGCAGGGGTTGCAAGTTTAAAAATTTTAAATTTAGGATTAAGGAGGGAACGTTTTTTTTTTTACCCAAAAGGAAACAGTTATGGAATAGATAGGCTGGTAAAGGACACTGAAGCAGACTGTTTCAATGGGGCCAGAGGGTTTTTTATGTTGGAGTAAGAAGAAACTGAGGAAGCCGGGTTTTGCCGATGGGCTTGTTGTTGGGAATTTGCGCGCTCATTTGACTTCTTGCCTTATCCCAGCCACCCGTCCCCCACAGAGTACCTCGAGGTTCTGACCGAGCTCCAGCGGGTGGAGGCGAGACTGCAGCCGTTCGTGCAGCGGTACCAGGAGATCCTGAGCACAGCCACCACTGCGGACTACAACAACAACGTATGGCCGCCGGATCGTAATACCTCTCTTTTTACTCCTTTCTGCAGCTTTATCTGCAACTTAACGTTTTTCAGCTTTCATTCATTCATTCCGTCAGGGTAAGGGGTCGGCCAGTTAGGACTGAGATGAGCCATTTCTTCACTCGGAGGGCGGTGAATCTTGGGAATTCTCTCCCCCAGAGGGCTGTGGATGCTCAGTCGTTGAGTATATTCAAGGCCGAGATCGATAGATTTTTTTGACACGAAGGGACTCGAGGGTTAGGGCGGGATAGTGGAGTTGATGTCGAAGTTCAGCCGTGAACTTAGTGAATGGTGGATCAGGCTCGAGGGGCCATATGGCCTACTCCTGCTCCTATTTCAGTCGTTCTTCAACTCCCCGTTAGAATTGATCTATTCAACCAGCAGTGGAATGTTTAGGAACAGTAGTGGGCCATTTAGCCCCTCGAGCCTGTTCTGGCCAATCGATGAGATCATGGCTGATCTGTGACCTAACTCCATCCACCTGCCTTGGCTCCACATCCCTTAATACCCTTAGCTAGTAAAAAACCTATCTATCTCAGGTTGAAAAATGATTGATTGAGCTGGCATCCACTGCTTTTTGTGGGAGAGAGTGCTGCACTTCCACCCTTTGCGTGAAGAAGTGTTTCCTAACTTCCCTCCTGAACCGGGCTCTGATTTTAAGGTCATGTCCCCTTGTTCTAGACTCTCCCACCAGCGGGAAAGTGTTTCTCTCCACCCTATCAATTCCTTTCAAAATCCTAAAAACCTCAATCAAATCACCCCTTAACCTGCTATATTCCAGGGTATGCAGTCTTTACAAAATAGTTGTGCAGTTGTTTGCAAATTCCCCCCCCCCCCCCCCCCCCAGCCCCTGCACTGTGATGAGTTGGTTGCTAAATTTAGTGCCCACTTTGTAACTCGGATGTCCAGCTCTGGTCTGTGCTGAGTTGCACCTGGTGGTGCTTCAGTTGGCCTCAGTGCCAGTGTTCTTGCTTAAGGTGCGCGCGCAGCCACACAGCAATCGGAAAGGTCCCGCGCAGGCCGCTCACCGGCTTTTCCACGGTAAATCCCGCGCATGCGCAGAAATTTAAAGGGACCGCGCATTAAAAGAAACAGGCCGCGCAGAGCAAAGCGCCGCTTCCAGGGAACGTTGCTCAGTGCCCCTTGGATAGGGAAGATGAAAAATCATCAGGGTTCCAGATCACTGTCCAACGACTCTTGCCTAAAAGTGTGTCTATGTGCGTGTTGGCTGAGGGCATGCAGTCATGCAGCTTCACGTCGTTTGCTGGTGAACCCTGCAGTTTCTGAACTTTGCTAAAGCGTTTCCCAAAGTAGCGTTACTTTAAAAAAAAAAATGAGAAGTCGCACAACACCAGGTTATAGTCCAACAGTTTTATTTGAAATCACGAGCTTTCGGAGCTGCTGCTCCTTCGTCAGGTAAAGTGAAGGAATACAAATCAGCAAAGCATATACAGACAGAGAACAATGTGTAGCGTACAATGTCAGACGACTACAGTAAATCTTTCTGACTGCCCTCCATCACACCTCGGCAGAGATACAATCAGGCCAGTCAATCAGGCTGTATTTTGCTGTGTCTTTGATGTAATGCCTTCCTGACTGGCCTGATTGTATCTCTGCCGAGGTGTGATGGAGGCCAGTCAGAAAGATTTTTGGGCAACACGGTGGCATAGTGGTTAGCACTGTTGCCTCACAGCGCCAGGGACTCGGGTTCGAATTCAGCCCCGGGTGACTCTCTGTGTGGAGTTTGCACATTCTCCCCGTGTCTGCGTGGGTTTCCTCCGGGTGCTCCGGTTTCCTCCCACAGTCCAAAGATGTGCGGGTTAGGTTGATTTGGCTATGATAAATTGACCCTTAGTGTTAGGGGGGGATTAAATACGTGGGGTTACGGGGATAGGGTGGGATATGTGTCGGTGCAGGCTCGATGGGCCGAAATGGCCTCTATCTGCACTGTGGGGATTCTGTGATTCTGTGATAACGACGACAAGCTCGACTGTTGATTTTATAAGGGCAGCCCCACGGCCTGTGGTACAAACTGATGTCGCACCACGGGCCGTGATGGTCCTCCTGCATTGGATTCCTGGTCTGTGTTGGCCGATCTCAGTCAGGCTGGCAATTAAGAGTGCCGCAATTGGGAGGGGGGGGGCACCTTCCTGCTGGTCGGGTTTAAATCAACAAGTTGTCCCCCACCTGAAAGCGTACCAGCGTGACTCGCTGTCTCAGCTCACATTTGAAGGGTAGTCACTTGGGGCAACAACAACAACTTGCATTTATACAGCGCCTTTAACGTAGTAAAACATCCCAAGGCACTTCACAGGAGCGATTATCAAACAAAATTTGACACCGAGCCACGAGCTTTTAGGACAGGTGACCAAAAGCTTGGTTAAAGAGCGTCTTAAAGGAGGAGACCAAAGCGGAGAGGTTTAGGGAGGGAATTCCAGAGCTTAGGGCCTCGGCAGCTGAAGGCGCGGCCACCAATGCTGGAGCGATTAAAATCAGGGATGCAGAAGAGGACAGAATTAGAATAATAGAATCATAGAAAGTTACAGCACGGAAGGCGGCCATTTCGGCCCATCGTGTCCGCGCCGGCCAACAAAGAGCTAACCAGCCTAATCCCACTTCCCAGCTCTTGGTCCGTAGCCCTGCAGGTTAGAGCATCCCAAGTGCACATCCAAGTACTTTTTAAATGTGGTTAGGGTTCCTGCCTCTACCACCCTTTCAGGCAGTGAGTTCCAGAGCCCCAGAACCCTCTGGATGAAGAAATTTCCCCTCAAATCCCCTCTAAACCTTCCACCAATTACTGTAAATCTGTGCCCCCTGGTTTTTGACCCCTCTGCTAAGGGAAATAGGTCGTTTCTATCCACTTTATCTATGCCCCTCATAATTTTATACACCTCAATAATTGGAGGAGCGCAGATATCTCTGAGTGTTTTAGGGCTGGAGGAGGTTGCAGAGATAGTGAGGCGCAAGGCCATGGAGGGGTTGGAAAACAAGGATGAGAATTTTAAAATCGAGGCGTTGCAGGACCGGGAGCCAATGTTGTTGAGCACAGTTGTTAAGATGGGTGAATGGGACTTGGTGCGAGTTAGGACACGGGCAGCAGAGTTTTGGGCGACCTTAACATATTGGATGCGAGTTGCACCTGGGGAACTGTACCCCCCGGAATAGTCAGCACCTTAGGGATGGAAGCTGGAGGCGGGGAGAACTAAGACATGGAATGTTTGTGCTTTATCGTTTATTTATCGTAGCCTTTTTCACCCTTCCCACAGACTGAAGGCAGAGAAGAAGACCAGAGGATCATCAACCTTGTTGGAGAGGCCCTTCGTTTCTTGGGCAACACCTTCGTGGCCCTGTCCGACCTCCGGTGTAACCTGGCGGCCAATACTCCCCGTCACCTGCACGTGGTGAGGCCGATGTCCCATTACGCTTCGCCCGTGGTCCTGCAGCAGGCCGTGCCCATTCAGGTGAGTTACTGCACACTGGCTCTTCGGGTCTGGCACAAGAGTGCCGAGCGGTCGGTCTGAGTGACGGGGCTTGGGACTTCCTGGATGTGTCTCCGTCCGCGAGCGCGCCATCCCGTGTGGCACTGAGTGGGTTTACACCAACGTGGTTCCCGGATCGATCTCTGTCTTAATGGTTTACGCTTGCTTTCAATACTTGATACTTCCATGCAATGTTCCCATTAAGCTGCAGAGGTCCCATGCCGGACGCGCACTGGCTTTTAAATGGAAAAAAAACATGCATGCGCGAAAATTTGAATGGGTCGCGCAGGCGCTTAAAGGGGCCGCGCACCCAACAAAAATTAGTGAACATTGCTCCAATGTCTGAACCTCCCCAATCTCTGTCTCTGCCACAGCACCGAAAAGACCCTAACCAAAGTCACAAATGACGTCCTCTGTGACCATCCCTTCTCCACCCATAGGAACTGGAGCAGGCCATTCAGCCACTCGTTTTTACAGCAATCTTGCAGCTTCATAGTCACTTCTACTGATACCAGCTTTTTATCCCACTTATGTTTTTTAAAGAGTCTTGTTCTCTTTGAAGAACCAACACTAGTTTGAAGGTTTGTCTGAACAATACCTCAATATTTACAAGCGATCAGAAAGAAAGACTTGCATTTATATAGCGCCTTACACGACCTCAGGGCGTCCCAAAGCGCTTTACAGCCAATTAAGTACTTTTTTTTTTGAAGGGTAGTCACTGTTGTATAATGTGGGAAATGCAGCAGCCAATTTGTGCACAGCAAGCTCCCACAAACAGCATGTGATAATGTCCGGCTCATCTGTTTTTATGATGTTGATTGAGGGATAAATATTGGCCCAGGACACCGGGGAGAACTCCCCTGCTCCTCTTCGAAATAATGCCATGGGACCTGTTTAACATCTCATCCGACAGTGCAGCACTCCCTCAGTGCTGTACTGGAGTGTTAGCCTAGATTTTCGTGCTCAAGTCTCTGGAGTGGGACGTGTACCCTCAACCTTCTGACTCGGGCGAGAGTGCTGCCAACTCGGCACAAAGGCATGTCGATTACAATAAAGTGTTTGAGGAAGTTGAATATGTATACAATTGGGCCATTTGACACGTTCCATTCATAGCCGTTTCAAACCGCCTTTACCTTCTCAACAAAAGAGAGCAGCATTCTTCCTAGCAGCCCCTCCTAATAAATATATTAGCATGTCGACAGACTTTGTCTCCTTTTTAAAGAGGCACTGCTGCATTAATCTCGACGTCTGCCCAGTTAGTTGGAGGTGGGCAGTGGTGGGAGAGCTAGTTAGCCTCAGTAGCCACTGGCTAAGGAGGGCAAAGATCAGCCAGTCTTTCGACTCCCAATCGCCATCTAGTGTCCCTTGATGGAAAGCTCATTTGTCTGTTATGAATGAGGTTTGACCTTTAATGGCCCCGCAGTCTTCATAACCTGCCCAGCACTCTTTGTCTAGGATCTTGGACGAAGACTGGCTATTTGGGCAAGAGAAGGGAAGGCACCAGGCATCCATTTAATTGTACCCCAGCCTAAGGTGGCATTTTTGGGAGTAGAGGGGAGAATATTGGACAGTGGATGGGTGGGTTGGCGATGTGTCCCTGAAGGCCTTAAACGAAGAGTACATCTGCATCCTATGAAATGCAAAGAACATAAGAAATAGAAGCAGAAGTCGGCCATGCGGTCCCTCGAGCCTGCTCCGCCATTCAGTAAGATCGTGGCTGATCTTCTACCTCAACTCCACACTCCCGCCCTGTCCCTTGATTCCCCTTGTGTCCAAAAATCTATTGATCTCCGTCTTGGATATACCCAATGACTGAGCATCCACAGCCCTGTGGGGTAGAGAATTCCAAAGATTCACCACCCTCTGAGTGAAGAAATTTCCCCTCATCTCAGTCCTAAATGGCCGACCCCTTATTCTGAGACTGTGACATAATACATATAAGAACATAAGAAGTAGGAGCAGGAGTCGGCCATATGGCCCCTCGGGCCTGCTCCGCCATTCAATAGGATCATGGCTGATCCGAACCTAGACTCACGTCCACTTCCCTGCCCGCTCCCCATAACCCTTAATTCCCTTATCAGCTGGGAAACTGTCTATCTCCGTTTTAAATTTATTTAATGTCGCAGCTTCCACAGCTCTCTGAGGTAGCAAATTCCATAGATTTACTACCCTCTGAGTGAAGAAGTTTCTCCTCATCTCAGTTTTGAAACGGTTCCCCTTATTCTAAGATTATGCCCCCTAGTTCTAGTCTCACCCATCAGTGGAAACATCCTCCCCGCCTCCACCCGATCAAGCCCTCTCACAATCTTATATGTTTCGATAAGATCGCCTCTCATTCTTCTGAATTCCAATGAGTAGAGGCCCCAACCTACTCAACCTCTCCTCATAAGTCAACCCCCTCATCTCCAGAATCAGCCGAGTGAACCTTCTCTGAACTGCCTCGAGAGCAAGTATATCTTTTCTTAAATATGGAAACTAAGACTCTCCAGCCCGGGGAAAGGGTTCAGGCAGAGTGCTGAATTGTGTGCTTCAGTTGGCGATGGACCTCTTCATAGGGAGTGCGTTGCTCTGCCACACGTGCCCGCGGATACTAAAATTACAAGTTTTCGTCCTTCCAGCAGATCAATGTCGGAACGACGGTCACCATGACGACCAACGGCAGCCGGACACAGCACACCGCCGAGGGGCAGGCGGCAGCCCCGCCGACCGCCAGCGCCGCTCCCACCGCCCAAGCACAGGCCGCAGAGTCGCGGGAAGCACCGGAGACCCAGGGGGCGCAGGCCCAGACCCAGACCCAGACCCCGCATCCCAGGGTCATCCGTATCACGCACCAAACCATGGAGCCTGTTGTCATGATGCAGATGAATCTACAAGGAGGTACGGTCGCAGAATTGCGAGGGCTCAAATGGCGCGAAGGTGCCCATCGGAGATTTCTGCTGGCCTTTCCTAGCACTGCTCTTGGAGCTGAATTTAAATCCGGATTCGAGGGCGAGGGGTTATGTGCGAGCGAGGAGTTGTTTCAGCCGTGCCCACATTGCGCGCGCAGTGGTCCTTCTGATGTCTTGAGCTCTGATGCTGAAAGAGTGGCCCCATATAGTATCTTATGGCGCTTGGGGTGTGCGAACTGTGTTTTTGCCTCGCTGACGTCGTTCTAGATCAGCTGTAGAATACTGACTGAATGTGTCTGAAATGTGCTGTTTTATTCCCTGTTCTGGTTTTTCCTGACAGATTCTGCAGCGCAGGGGAATGCTTCTGCAACGGCCTCATCTGCAACAGGGAATCCTGGACCAGGTAACTGCCTAGCTCGTGCATAGAAGATAGGAGCAGGAGTAGGCCATTCGGCCCCTCGAGCCTGCTCCGCCATTCAATGAGATCATGTCTGATCATCCAAATTCAGTACCCTGTTCCTGCCTTTTCCCCATATCCCTTGATCCCTTTAGCCTTAAGAAATATATCTAACTCCTTCTTGAATATATTTACTGAATTGGTAGAGAATTCCACAGGTTCACCACTCTCTGGGTGAAGAAATTCCTCCTCATCTCTGTCCTAAATGGCTTACCCCTTATCCTTAGACTGTGACCCCTGGTTCTGGACTCCCCGACCATCGGGAACATCCTTCCTGCATCTAGTCTGTCTAGTGCAGCAACATAACTGCAGAATCTTCACTCCCCTTCCCCACAGAGAGATTTGGATAATACTGGAGGGCCACAACATGTCTGTCCGCAGCTGAGGAGAATCATTAGAGTAGTGCAGCACATTCGGCCCATCGAGTCTGCGCCTGCTCCTCCCAAGGAGCAGAGAAAGTTGGGTTAATGTTCCATTAGAGACCCTTTCTCGGATCGGGTGAATCGAAAGAAAGCCTTGCATTTATATAGCGCCTTTCACGACCTTGGGCACTTTACAGCCAATTAAGCACTTTTTTGACGTGTAGTCACTGTTGTAATGTAGGAAGCGCAGCAGCCAATTTGCACACAGCAAGCTCCCACAGACAGCAGTATGATAATGACCAGTTCATCTGGGTTTTTTTTTTAATGATCTGTTTGACAGATAAATATTGACCCAGTACACCGGGGGAGAACTCCCCTGCTCTTCTTCGAAATAGTGGCCGTGAGATATTTAATGTCCACTGAGAGGGCTAATAAGTGGCAGGTAACATTCGCGCCACAGAAGTGCCAGGCAATGACTATCTCCAACAAGCGAGAGTCTAACCACCGCCCCTTGACATTCAGTGGCATTATCTTCGCCGAATTCCCCACCATCAACATCCATTGACCAGAAACTTAACTGGACCAGCCACATAAATACTGTGGCAACAAGAGCAGGTCAGAGGCTGGGTATTCTGCAGCGAGTGTCTCACCTGACTCCCCAAAGCCTTTCCACCAGCTACAAGGCACAAGTAACGAGTGTTTTAATCAATACTCTCCACTTGCCTGGATGAGTGCAGCTCCAACAACACTCAAGAAGCTCGACACCATCCAGGGCAAAGCAGCCCACTTGATTGGCACCCCATCCACCACCTTAAACATTCACTCCCTCCACCACCGGCGTACCGTGGCTGCAGTGTAGTGTGTACCATCTACAAGATGCACTGCAGCAACTCACCAAGGCTTCTTCAGCAGCACCTCCCAAACCCGCGACCTCTTCCACCTAGAAGGACAAGGGCAGCAGGCGCATGGGAACACCACCACCTCCAAGTTCCCCTCCATGTCGCACACCATCCTGACCTAGTAGTATATCGTCCGTTCCTTCAGCGTCGCTGGGTCAAAATCCTGGAACTCCCTGCCTAACAGCACTGTGGGAGCACCTTCACCACACGGACTGCAGCGGTTCAAGAAGGCGGCTCACCACCACCTTCTCGAGGGCAATTAGGGATGGGCAATAAATGCTGGCCTTGCCAGCGACGCCCACGTCCCACAAACGAATAATTAAAAAAAAAATGCTTATTTAAAAAAAAAACAATACTGCACTCACTACTCCCACCTTTTTTTTTGCTGTTTTGCGCTTAAATCTTGCGACATCAAGTCTCTGAATCATTGCATTTTGCAGAGTCTTCCTTTACCAGATGTCACCTCTTGACCGAGCTAGCTTGCAGTTGAAGTGACCTGTCGTTGGCGCTCTTTGGGGTCGGTGTCTATATTGTCATCCTGTTGCCTACCTTGGAGTTAATGTGAGAAGTCGCACAACACCAGGTTATAGTCCAACAGGTTTAATTGAAATCACAAGCTTTCGGAGCGCTGCGGTTGGACTATATAACCTGATGTTGTGCGACGTCTCACATTTGTCCACCCCAGTCCAACACCGGCATCTCCACATCTTGGAGTTAATGGGCAGTGTTGGCCAATTCCCAGTTGTTGCTGATTGCAGCTGCAGTGATAATGTAACTCGCAGCTGCTGTCAGGCGCTAATACCTCTCAGTCAACACCTTCTGTTAACTATCTCTGCTGATAATCCAGCTCGTCATGCAGTGATCTTTATTCATTCCTCCCAGTCAGCACCTTTGTGTTGTTGATTGTTAGCTGGTTCAGTCACACATTGGGTATGGTAACTGAAAAAATTGAAGGGAAAAAACTCGAGGATATCTGCTCAATCAGAATTCTTTTTACTGCCTTTCTTTCTGAATAATCGCGTCCTTAAGAGTCTCCCGTCCGTTTTTAGCGATAAAGTTTCAGATATTCTGATACAGTATTAGAAATATACATGCCAGGAAATGCAGTCACCTGGTTTTAGCTTGCACGGAAGGTATCGATGTCAAGACTACTGTTCATGAATCCCCACCCCTTTCCTAGTCACCCAGAGCGAGTAAAAATAATCGTCCCTCTGGCCAGGTGGGACTGAGCCCTGGCAAAGTCTGTCTTAGGAACAGGAATAGGCCATTGAGCCCCTTGAGCCTGTTCCGCCATTCACTGAGAGCATGGCTGACCTGCGACCTAACTCCACGTACCCTTTGCCTCACATCCCTTAATACCTTTGGTTAACAAAAAATCTATCAATCTCAGATTTAAAATTAACAATTGATCTCGCATCAATTGCCGTTTGTGGAAGAGAGTTCCACAGGAGCTCTTCGTGTCCGTTTCCCCACCACACCCCTCCCTAAATTGGGATGACTTAACTTCCAAAAGGTTTTCAGTGTTCAAATTTGTCTGTTTACTGGACTTGAGATTATGCCCATCCCCATTTTCTTCTCGCCTTTAAAAGGTACCTCCATGGCCTCGCCCCCCTCCCTATCTCTGTACCCTCCTCCAGTCCTACAACCCTCCGAGATCTCTGCGCTCCTCCAATTCTGGCCTCGTGCACATCCCAGATTTTAATCGTTCCACCATGGCGCCAGCCGTGCCTTTATCGACCCAGGGCCTAAGCTCTGGAACTCCCTCCTCAACCCTCTCCGCCCCTCTTTCCTTTAAGACCCTCCTTAAAACCTATCTCTTTGACCAAGCTTTTGGTCATCTGTCCTAATATCTCCTAAAATAACAACAGAAAGCGCTGGAAAAACTCAGCAGGCCAGGCAACATCCGTGGAGAGAGAAACAGAGTTAACGTTTCAGGTCGAAGACCCTTCGTCAGAACTGGAGTTCTTTCAGTTTTCCAGCATCCGCAGTATTTTGCTATTGTAGCTAATATCTCCTAATGTGGCTCGGTGTCATATTTTGTTAATCACTCCTGTGAAGTGCCTTGAGACATTTTATTATGTTAAAGGCGCTATATAAATGCAAGTTGTTGTAAAACAGCTGTAATGAAAGCTTTTGATTGTTTGCCAGCGTGCAGATGTTATACCCTGAGTATGACCTCTAACTTCTGTACCTTTTCTTGTTCCTCATGCACAGGGGCAATGCCCCACATTCAGATCCCAGGGATGCCACCCGAATTCATGCAGACCATCATGCACCAGATTACCCAGCAAGCCATGGCAGCAGCGGGCGCGAGCTCAGGTATGACGGTACAGCCTCCTGAAATTAAACATGATACAAGGCTTTGTAAATGGCGGCATTCAATACAAAAACAAGGAAGTCATGCTAAACCTTTACAAATCTCTGGTTAGGCCTCAGCTGGTGTATTGTGTACAATTCTGGGCACCACACTTTAGGAAGGATGTCAAAGCCCTGGAGAGGGTGCAGAGGAGGTTTACCAGGATGATACCGGGGATGAGGGACTTCAGTTATGTGGAGAGATTGGAGAAGCTGGGATTGTTCTCCTTCGAGCAGAGAAGGCTAAGGGGAGACCTAATAGAGGTATTCAAAATTAGGAGGTGTTTTGATAGAGCAAGTAGGGAGAAACTGTTTCCTCTGGCAAGTGTTTCGATAACCAGAGGTCATAGATTTAAAATAATTGGCAAAAGATCTAGAGGGGAAATGAGAAATTTCTTCACACAGAGGGTTAATAAGATCTGGATTGCACTACCTGAAAGGGTGGTGGAATCCGATTCAGTACGAATTTTCAAAAGGCAATTGGACATGTACTTGAAGAGGACTAATTTGCAGGGTTATGGGGAAAAAGCCGGGGAGTGGGACTAAATTGGAGAGCTCTTTCAAAGAGTCAGCACAGGCCCGACAGGCCGAATGGCCTCCTCCTGTGCTGTAAGATTCTATGACGAGCACAACAAGTGCATTAAACTGTAATGTAGATAGCTCTCGGGGGGGTGTAGAGAGAAAGTAAGAATGTGGGAAAATAGTCTATGAATGTAGTCAACTTGCTTTGTGTAATTCAGTATAATAGGACAGGAAAGGATTATGGGACATGATTATTGTGAAAACAGAATTTTTTTTTTTTCCTAAAGGACATTTTGAGGGTTTGGATGAGAAGAGTTTTACACATTAATATTGCAGTTCAGAGATTAGCAGTAGACCATACCCCTAATGTTTGGCATTATTTGTAGTGCGTCGGGAACGTCCGAACACTACAATGAATGGCGTTGAAATTTGCTGGCTCGTCATGTCGGCCAACGGAGCCATTTGTGCACAGCAAGATCCCACAGCCAGCAAACGGGTGATTGAGCACTTAATCTATCCTTGGTGGCTGAGGGAAAGAAGGTTGGCCAGGGCACTGGAAGAACTCGCTGCTCTTATAAGAACGTAACACAAGAAATAGGAGTAGGCCATTCGGGCCTTCTCCTGCCATTCAGCTGATCTTCTACCTCATCTCCACCTTCCTGCACTATCCCCATACCCTTGATGCCCTTAGTATCCAAAAATCTATCGATCTCAACCTTGAATATAGTCAACGACTGAGCCTCCATATTCCTCTGGGGTAGAGAATTCCAAAGATTCACCACCCTCTGAGGGAAGAAATTTCTCCTCATCTCTGTTAAATGGCCGACCCCTTATTCTGAGACTGTGACCCCTGGTTCTAGACTCCCCAGCCAGGGGAAACAAACTCTTGGCATCTACCCTGAAAGAATTTTATGTTTGTTTCTTCTGCGAAAAGCGCCTCCAGATCTTTAGTGTCCACCTGCATTATTAGAGCAGGCAGACAGTCTCATTGAAGGAACGACACCTCTTGATGGTGCAGTGCTCCCTCCCCTCAGCAGTGCGCTGGAGAGCCTGCCGAGAAGACATGCTAAAGTCCTGCAGTGGGGCACGAACTCTCAACCTTCTCGCCCTGCCAACTAAGTGAAGCTGACACGAGATGTTTTTGCAGCAACGCTGCTTCAAAAGAAAATGACTTGTCAAACAGATTAAAATAACCAGTCCCACTGATGCCCAATCCACTAGGCTAATACTGCGGCGTGTGTTCAGCAGCGGTGGAAGAACTGCAGGTAAAGCAATTTTTTTGTTCCTCGTGCGCCTTCTCTGACAGCTGGGAAGGCCCACGCAGATCAGGATGGGCGAGAACTGACCCACCTAAGGCTACTCGGTAAAGTAAAAGGGACTCGAGTGTTGGGTCATTAACCCCGTGTAAAACAACAACTTGTATTTATACAGCGCTTTTCACATCGTAAAATGTCCCATGGCGCTTCACAGGAGCGATATCAAACAAAATTGGAGACTGAGCCACATTAGGGCAGAAAGAGGTGGGTTTTAAGGAGCATCTTAAAGGGGGAAAGAGAGACGGAGAGATTTAGGGAAGGGATTCCAGAGCTTTGGGCCCTGGCAGCTGAAGGCACGGCCACCAATGGTGGAGCGATGAAAATCGGGGATGCTCAAGAGGCCAGAATTGGAGGGTTGCAGAGATCTCGGAGGGTTGTGGGACTGGAGGAGGTTACAGAGGTCAGGATGGGCGAGGCCCTGAAGGGATTTGAAAAGGATTCAAACAAGGATTTGGAAACAAATTCATTATTTCCTGGTCATTATGGAGTGCTATGTGATTTGGGGCTCTTGCTAGTGGAAGTGTGGTTGGGGCAGTCTGTGACCAGTAGAGCTGTCGGGGTGGGGCAGGGTGGGGGGGTGGGGTGGAGAGAGTTTACTGCATGTGGTGCTTTTGTCAAAGGAACGGCTTATGTTGCACTTGAGCCCCGACACTGTTTTTTCTCTTTGCGTCTCATTCATTCTTTTCCAACTCTCCCCAACAGGGCAGCCGGTCTCCGGGTTTCAAACTTCGCCTGCCCGCGTGGTGATTACCAGACCTCCACCTCCTCCCCCGCGACAGACTCAGCCAGCGCCGGGACCACAACCTGGCGCACAGGTAACAAGCAAAGAAAAAACCATAGTACGAGGGATACTGTAAAAAATCACTGACCCCTTTTCACTATGGAAATTTCTCCACTACAAGCAGGCTTATCCATCCAGGGCTCCTGTGTCCATCTGGTTTTAGTGGGGACAGAGGAATATACAGGACCAAAAAAGGCCATTACTGTGCATCAGGCCAGTCCCAAAATCCGGATAATATCGCAGAGCATTTTCACACCGTCGCATTCTTCTTTCTTTCTTTCTTTCTCTCGCTCTCTTGCGCGCTCGCTCTGCAGCCACCTCGTTCGACATCTTTAAGGAAGTATGTGAAAACGGCTGGCAGAAGATGTTTAAAGGACAAGCAATGAGCAGAAATCCGACAAGATAAGTGTATGTTGCTCCCAAGAAGTCCATGCTGTTCGCTGCTTGAATTAAGTGCACAGGACTTGGATGTATTGGGGTGTTTTTTTTTTGTATTTTGAGTGACTTATTTACAGATGTATAGCCCACTTTCTGTATTTTCTCTTCCACTCCAGGTTCCTCCTGGCTCTGCCCCTGCTCCTGGTCCTGGCCCTGCCACTCTGGCTCAGATGATCACTGGGCTGGTTGGACAGCTTCTGATGCAGCCTGTTGTCTTCGGTAAGTGTCCCGCTTGTCACACGGTGCGCGGCCCCTTGCGCTGTGCTCTCTTTATATTTCCCCTTGATTTATAATCAGGGTGTCGGCTTGGTTAAGTCGTTGGCGCGAAAGGTTGCATGTTTGAGCCCCGCTCCGGGACCAGAGCACGCAATTCAGCCTGGCATTCCAGTGCCATATTGGGAGGGTGGCGGAGGGTGCTGCATTACTAAAGGTGCTCTCCTTCTTCAGATGATATGTTCAGCTCTGTATAGCTGCAACATAACTTCCACCAATGTTCCCACCCTTTTTTGGGCGTGCGGCCCATTCAAATTTCCACGCAGGCACGGTTTTTCCATTGTAAAGTCATTGGGTGGCCTGCGCAGGCTTAACAGGAACATTGACTTCCACCCCCCTTTGTATTCAGGGGGATGTTCAGTTATAATGGATGAACACTAGGGTTAGTATTCTGACAGGATGAGACACATGGGCCGCAGGTTCACCCTATCTTGTGAATTTAACGGGAGAATTTTCTGGCTCGGGAACTTGAGCTGGCCTGGGACGTTGGTGTGAACAATCCCTTGTGAAAGATGGAGCTGCATCATGAGCCACTGGTTGGTGTGATTTGTGTTAACATTCGTAAAAATTTACTCAATTAGAATTGAGGGAACTGTTTGGGAGGAGTTTTCAGTGCGAATAGTAGAGACCCATTTCGCAACGTGGGTGTTCAAATGAATGTCCTGTCTGTTGTTTATAAGCCTTCGAGTGCCATGGACTGTCGACTCATCTGGCCGTGGTTGGCAAGTTTACCCAGTGGCAGGAGCAGCGCTTGGTTTGGCTGCAATTTTCGGATCCAGTGGAGTTGCTTCTGATGTCGGGGAGGGGGCTGAGTTGATGGCTTTGCAGAAAACAGTGTCCAAGCTGCTCTTGCATCAGTGTAGGCGCAGACCCTTTGGATCGGGAACAGCAACTTGCATTTATACAGCTCCTTTAACAAGGCGCTTCACGGGAACGTTATCAAACAAAATTTGACATAAGGAGATATGAGGGCAGGTGACCAAAAGCTTGGTCAAAGAGGCAGGATTTAAGGAGCGTCTTAAAGAGGAAAGAGAGGCGAGAGGTTCAAGGAGGGAATTCCAGAGCTTAGGGCCCAGGCTGCCAATGGTGGAGCGATGGAGATTGGGGCTGCGCGAGAGGATTGCAGAGATCTCGGAGGGTTATATGGCTGGAGGAGATTAGAGATAGGGAGGGGGCGAGGCCATGGAGGGATTTGAAAACCAGGATGAGAATTTTAAAATCAAAGGTTTTAGTTCAAATGGTGGTGGGGGGGGGTAGTCCAGTATTCTTGCGAACTTGCCCTTGCTTTGTTCCAGCCAAGCTTCCCTCCAGGGAGGTAGTTTGGACGATACAAAGATGCGAGGAACTGTGCAGGATCTGAGGTGGACTGATGGGAAGCGGCCCCGGATTGTAGCGTCCTTCCCCATTTCAGCTACAGCGCGGTAGAAGTGGGGATCCCCACTCACTGCCAGAATTGTGCTGGTTTGCATCCTGTACGTGACTGGCAGGCTGAAGCGAGTCCAGAGGCTGGCCTTGGTCCCTGTGGAATGGTTGGAGGTGTGAGCAACGTTTCTAGTAATGGCGCCCGTGTGTCTGCAGGTCTTTGTGCACTTTTCTGACAGCTAGCAAGTTTGCAGCTTGTGTGGCTTACGGTGCATCCTAAATATAAAGGCAATGGGGGCAATTTTAACAACCTGCCCGTCGGGAAAACTGACCAGATTGGGTGCAACTCTGGTTTTACTCCCCCCCCCCGGGTTTTGCTCTCCAGTCCGGGTGGGGTGTGGAGCCGGCGTTCCACCCGATCCTGTGGGATTACCACCCGGCGAGTCAGGTTAAAATTACCTCCAATGATTATGCTGGGGTACGGTGTGAAAAGTGCTGGTAGCCCCGATATCTTGCCCAAGGATCTGAGTCCAGGCAGTGAAGATTGGCAGACATCACAGTTGCACTTAATCCCATTCTCACCTAATGTCCGTATGTGGACTTTTTTTCAGCAGGAGTCAGTTGATATTCATCGGGATGATTCTTACTTTATTCTCCTCTTCTTCCTAGACCAGGGTCACTCGGGCCTTGCTCCTGTTGCCCAAACATGTTGGCCTGGATGAGTTTGGGTAACTCCAGGACCATCAGGCCCATTATCAGTGTCAACGGCGCACCGTGCACTCACTAAGCCATCGGAGAAGCTGCATCAACCCAGCCCTTCCCTTGCCTATATTCCATGAGCTTTTATTAAGTCTCTCTCTCTCTGTGTCTCTCGTTTCCTGCAGCCCAGCCCACCACCACCGGCAACGCCTCCACAGCGGCCACCGGCACCAGCACGACGGCCGCCTCGGCCACCACCACCTCCGCCACGGCCGGGCAAACCTCCACCTCCACCACCAACTCCACCGGGACCACCTCTTCGGCCACAGCCGACGGCAACGGACAGCCCCCGGCCCCACCGGACGTCCAGCTCTCTCAGCTCTTGGGCAACCTCCTGGGAGCGGCCGGCACCGGCGTCGGCGCTGTGGCCGGCATGGGCTCGCCGACCATCACCGTGACCTTGCCTGGGATGCCGGCCTTTGTGCAGGGAATGACGGAGTTTCTGCAGGTGAGCGGTCACTTTCGAAAGGGGAAACTGGATGAATACTTGGAAAAGGACAACATTTGCAGGACTATGGGCAAAGAGTGTGGGGGTGGGACTAATTGGATCGCTCTTTCAAAGAGCCAGCACAGGTACGATGGGCCTAAAGCAGTGTAGATGGCAGCATAAAGAAAGATGGTTGTGGTGGTTGAAGGTCAATCATCACAGCCCCAGGACATCGCTGCAGGAGTTCCTCAGGGCAGTGTCCTAGGCCCACCCATCTTCAGCTGCTTCATCAATGACCTTCCCTCCAACATAAGGTCAGAAATGGGGATGTTCGCTGATGACAGCACAGTGTACAGTGCCATTCACAACTCCTCAGATAATGAAGCAGTCCATGCCCGCACGCAACAAGACCTGGACGACGTTCTGATAAGTGGCAGGCAACATTTGCGCCACACAAGTGCCAGGCAATGACTAGACTCTCGCTTGTTGGAGATAACCACCGCCCCTTGACATTCAACGGCATTACCATCGCCGAATCCCCCACCATCAACATCCTGGGGGGTCACAACTTAACTGGACCAGCCACATAAAGACTGTGGCAACAAGAGCAGGTCAGAGGCTAGGTATTCTGCGGCGAGTGTCTCACCTCCTGACTCCCCAAAGCCTTTCCACCATCTACCAGGCACAAGTAAGGAGTGTGATGGAATACTCTCCACTTGCCTGGATGAGTGCAGCTCCAACACTGAAGAAGCTCGACACCATCCAGGACAAAGCAGCCCGCTTGATTGGTACCCCATCCACCACCTTAAACATTCACTCCCTCCACCACCAGCGTACCGTGGCTGCAGTGTGTACCATTTATAAGATGCACTGCAGCAACTCGCCAAGGCTTCTTCGGCAGCACCTTCCAAACCCGCGACCTCTTCCACCTAGAAGGACAAGGGCAACAGGCGCATGTGAACACCACCACCTCCAAGTTCCCCTCCAAATCACACACCATCCTGACTTAGACATATATCGCTGTTCCTTCATCGTCGCTGGGTCAAAATCCTGGAACTCCCTCCCTAACAGCACTGTGGGAGAACCTTCACCACACGGACTGCAGCGGTTCAAGAAGGCGGCTCACCACCACCTTCTCGAGGGCAATTAGGGATGGACAATAAATGCTGGCGTTGCCAGCGACGCCCACATCCCATAAACTAATTTTTTTTAAATTACAAAAAGATATTAATAGATTAAGCGAATAGACAAAACTATGGCAAATGGGTTTCAATGTAGGCAAGTGTGAAGTCATCCACTTTGGACCTAAACAGAATAGATCAGAGTACTTTCTAAATGGTGAAAAGCTTGAAACCGTGGAGTCCAAAGAGACTTTTGGGGGGGTGGATCCATGTACAGTACATGGACAGGTATGCTGGCCTTTATATCTAGGGGACTAGAATACAAGGGGGTAGAAGTTATGCTGCAGCTATACAAAGCCCTACTTAGACCACACATGGTCTACTCTGTGTAGTTCTGGGCACCACCCCTGAGGAAGTATATATTGACCTTGGCGGGAGCGCAGCGTAGATTTACCAGAATGATACCCGGACTTCAAGGATTAAGTTACAAGGAGAGATTCCACAAACTAGGGTTGTATTCCCTGGAACTTAGAAGGTGAAGGGGTGATTTGATCGACGTTTTCAAGATATTATGGGGAACTGATAGGGTAGAGAGAAACTATTTCCATTGGGTGGTGAGTCCAGGACGAGGAGACATAGCCTAAAAATTAGAGCCAGGCCTTTCAGGAGTGAAATTAGGAAACACTTCTGCACACAAAAAGGATGGTAGAAGTTTGGAACTCTCTTCCACAAACGGCAATTGATGCTAGATTAATTAATTTTAAATCTGGGATTGATAGATTTTTGTTATCCAAAGGTATTAAGGGATATGAGGCAAAGGCGGTTATATAAAGTTAGGTGGCAGATCAGCCACGATCTCATTGAAAGGCAGAACAGGCTCGAGGGGCTGAATGGCCTCCTCCTGTTCCTATGGTTGCCTGTGCCGTGTGATCCTATATTGCTGCTGCACTGTTACCCATGCAAGGGACAATCCGCAGAGCCCGCCGTCAGTGGGTTGAGCATGCACGTCCTCTGCCTTTCCAGTCTCGCAAGTGGGAATTAGTCCAGTTTTCCCCACGCTCGCGGTTCAAGTGGGAAAATTGGACGTCGAATGCCACCTCCAAATTTCCCACGAGAATTGCAAGCGCTGAGACACTTTTCAGCAGACTCCCGAGTATTGGGGGAGCCTGAAATCACCGCTGTTGTTTGAATACAGGTTCTGGGTGTGAAATTGTACACGGGCGGGGTCGCAAAAGCAGACGCTATTAAATCGCTCACCCGTTATACGCCCGGCCCCATATTCGGTTCCGTTGGCTTCAGTAGAACCGAATATCCGGCATGTGGTCTAACGCCCCCAAGAGTTCGGCATCAAACCGACTGCAGATTGGTACCGTTGGCAGCAACTCGTTTCCTCCATCGTCTTTTCTTCTTCTCTCCAGGCGGCTCAGGGAGCTGCGACGGTGCCCCAGCCGACTCCTCAGGCCCCCGCCGCCACCCCCGCCCCCCAGCCAGCGACTCAGCCTCAGGCTCCGCCTCCGTCCCAGTCGCAGCCGAGCCAGGAACGGGGCAGCCGGCAGCAGGCCGGAGCGGACAGCCTGACGCCGGAGTTCTTCACCAGCGTGGTGCAGGGCGTGCTGTCCTCCATGATGGGCTCGCTGAACGCGCAGCAGGGCAGCACCGAGAGCATCGCCGACTTCATCCAGCGGCTCAGCGGCACCAGCAATATCTTCGAGCCCGGAGCAGACGGAGCTTTAGGTGCGTTTACCCCTTACCGTACCGACCAGCCGGGTTCACTTTAATAAATCTGTGTGTGTGTGGGGCCCAATTTATGTGAAGGTTATGAATGAGCAACTTTTTTTTGGGACTTTAAAGCACCTGACCAGGACTTCTCTCCCGCACAGGCTAAAAGGTAAGGTCATGGAAAGGGGGCGAGAAAGGGAACAAATTTACTTAAGGGCCTGCTTTATTAGTTTATCGTTCACTGGAAAGTAAGAATGTCTGGGAATGTCTATACAACTCTTGTATCAACCCATCTTTGCACCGTGTCCCTCAATCCCTTTTGTCTCTGGAAAAGCATCTAATTGTCTCTCGCTCCCGTGTTGTGCTATTCACCTGGCCTTTCCTGGTAACTTACTCCGCTGCCCTATTGCCCTTCAGGTGCAAACGTTCGGTCTCACTTCCCTCCTTGCCCCATACGTTCTGATTTTCTGAAGCTGCTCTTCTCCTTGGCAGGGTTCTTCGGCGACCTGCTCTCTCTCATTTGCCAGAACTTCTCCATGGTGGACATGATCATGCTGCTGCACGGCCAGTTCCAGCCACTGCAGCGCATCCAACCGCAGCTCAATCGCTTCTTCTGCGAGCAGTACCTCAACAACCAGGAGCCGACGGAGCAGAACATCCGGGTAAGCAGGGGCGCCAGTGTTGGGGCTCTTGTCTCGCGTTCGGGCTGGCTTGTGCGTTTCGAGCTGGCTCATGCTCACTCTTGTGTTCGTGCTCGCGCTCGTTCTCGTTCTCTCTCGTTCTCTCTCGTTCTCGCGCTCGTTCTCTCTCGTTCTCGTGCTTGCTCGTTCTCGTGCTTGCTCGTTCTCGTTCTCTCTCGTTCTCGTGCTCGTTCTCGTTCTCTCTCGTTCTCGTTCTCTCTCGCTCTCGTGCTTGCTCGTTCTCTCTCGCTCTCGTGCTTGCTCGTTCTCGCTCTCGTGCTTGCTCGTTCTCGCTCTCGTGCTTGCTCGTTCTCGTTCTCGTGCTCGCTCGTTCTCGCTCTCGAGCTTGCTCGTTCTCGCTCTCGTGCTTGCTCGCTCTCGTGCTCGCTCGTTCTCGCTCTCGTGCTCGCTCGTTCTCGTGCTTTCTCGTGCTCGCTCGTTCTCGTGCTCGTTCTCATGCTCGCTCGTTCTCGTGCTCGCTCGTTCTCGCTCTCGTGCTCGCTCGTTCTCGTTCTCGTGCTGGCTCGTTCTCGTGCTCGCTCGTTCCCGTGCTCGCTCGTTCCCGTGCTCGCTCGTTCTCGTGCTCGCTCGTTCTCGCTCTCGTGCTCGCTCGTTCTCGCTCTCGTGCTCGCTCGTTCTCGCTCTCGTGCTCGCTCGTTCTCGCTCTCGTGCTCGCTCGTTCTCGCTCTCGTGCTCGCTCGTTCTCGCTCTCGTGCTCGCTCGTTCTCGTGCTTGCTCGTTCTCGCTCTCGTGCTTGCTCGTTCTCGCTCTCGTGCTCGCTCGTTCTCGCTCTCGTGCTCGCTCGTTCTCGCTCTCGTGCTCGCTCGTTCTCGTGCTCGCTCGTTCTCGCTCTCGTGCTCGCTCGTTCTCGCTCTCGTGCTCGCTCGTTCTCGCTCTCGTGCTCGCTCGTTCTCGCTCTCGTGCTTGCTCGTTCTCGCTCTCGTGCTCGCTCGTTCTCGTGCTTGCTCGTTCTCGCTCTCGTGCTCGCTCGTTCTCGTGCTCGCTCGTTCTCGTGCTCGTTCTCGTGCTCGCTCGTTCTCATGCTTTCTCGTGCTCGCTCGTTCTCGCTCTCGTGCTCGCTCGTTCTCGTGCTCGTTCTCGTGCTCGCTCGTTCTCATGCTCGCTCGTTCTCGTGCTCGCTTGTTCTCGCTCTCGTGCTCGCTCGTTCTCGTGCTCGCTCGTTCTCGTTCTCGTGCTGGCTCGTTCTCGTGCTCGCTCTCGTTCTCGTGCTCGCTCGGTCTCGCTGTCGTGCTCGCTCGTTCTCGTTCTCGTGCTTGCTCGTTCTCGTGCTCTCTCGTTCTCGTGCTCTCTCGTTCTCGTGCTCTCTCGTTCTCGTGCTCTCTCGTTCTCGTGCTCGCTCGTTCTCGTGCTCGCTCGTTCTCGTGCTCGCGCGTTCTCGTGCTCGCTCGTTCTCGTTCTCGTGCTCTCTCGTTCTCGTGCTCTCTCGTTCTCGTGCTCGCTCGTTCTCGTGCTCGCTCGTTCTCGTGCTCGCTCGTTCTCGTGCTCGCGCGTTCTCGTGCTCGCTCGTTCTCGTTCTCGTGCTCTCTCGTTCTCGTGCTCTCTCGTTCTCGTGCTCTCTCGTTCTCGTGCTCTCTCGTTCTCGTGCTCTCTCGTTCTCGTGCTCTCTCGTTCTCGTGCTCTCTCGTTCTCGTGCTCGCTCGTTCTCGTGCTCGCTCGTTCTCGTGCTCGCTCGTTCTCGTGCTCGCGCGTTCTCGTGCTCGCTCGTTCTCGTGCTCTCTCGTTCTCGTGCTCTCTCGTTCTCGTGCTCTCTCGTTCTCGTGCTCTCTCGTTCTCGTGCTCGCTCGTTCTCGTGCTCGCGCGTTCTCGTGCTCTCTCGTTCTCGTGCTCTCTCGTTCTCGTGCTCTCTCGTTCTCGCTCGTTCTCGTTCTCGCTGTCGTTCTCGTTCTCGCTGTCGTTCTCGTTCTCGTGCTCTCTCGTTCTCGTGCTCTCTCGTTCTCGTGCTCTCTCGTTCTCGTGCTCTCTCGTTCTCGTGCTCTCTCGTTCTCGTTCTCGTGCTCTCGTTCTCTCTCGTTCTCGTGCTCTCTCGTTCTCGTGCTCTCTCGTTCTCGTGCTCGCTCGTTCTCGTGCTCGCTCGTTCTCGTGCTCGCTCGTTCTCGTGCTCTCTCGTTCTCGTTCTCGTGCTCTCTCGTTCTCGTTCTCGTGCTCTCTCGTTCTCGTTCTCGTGCTCTCTCGTTCTCGTTCTCGTGCTCTCTCGTTCTCGTGCTCTCTCGTTCTCGTTCTCGTGCTCTCTCGTTCTCGTGCTCGCTCGTTCTCGTGCTCGCTCGTTCTCGTGCTCGCTCGTTCTCGTGCTCTCTCGTTCTCGTGCTCGCTCGTTCTCGTGCTCGCTCGTGCTCGCTCGTTCTCGTGCTCTCTCGTTCTCGTGCTCTCTCGTTCTCGTGCTCGCTCGTTCTCGTGCTCGCGCGTTCTCGTGCTCTCGTTCTCGTGCTCTCTCGTTCTCGTGCTCTCTCGTTCTCGTGCTCTCTCGTTCTCGCTCGTTCTCGTTCTCGCTGTCGTTCTCGTTCTCGTGCTCTCTCGTTCTCGTGCTCTCTCGTTCTCGTGCTCTCTCGTTCTCGTGCTCTCTCGTTCTCGTTCTCGTGCTCTCGTTCTCGTTCTCGTGCTCTCTCGTTCTCGTTCTCGTGCTCTCTCGTTCTCGTGCTCGCTCGTTCTCGTGCTCGCTCGTTCTCGTGCTCGCTCGTTCTCGTGCTCGCTCGTTCTCGTTCTCGTGCTCGCTCGTTCTCGTTCTCGTGCTCTCTCGTTCTCGTTCTCGTGCTCTCTCGTTCTCGTTCTCGTGCTCTCTCGTTCTCGTTCTCGTGCTCTCTCGTTCTCGTTCTCGTGCTCTCTCGTTCTCGTTCTCGTGCTCTCTCGTTCTCGTGCTCGCTCGTTCTCGTGCTCGCTCGTTCTCGTGCTCGCTCGTTCTCGTGCTCGCTCGTTCTCGTGCTCGCTCGTTCTCGTTCTCGTGCTCTCTCGTTCTCGTTCTCGTGCTCTCTCGTTCTCGTTCTCGTGCTCTCTCGTTCTCGTTCTCGTGCTCTCTCGTTCTCGTTCTCGTGCTCTCTCGTTCTCGTTCTCGTGCTCTCTCGTTCTCGTGCTCTCTCGTTCTCGTTCTCGCGCTCGTTCTCGTTCTCGTGCTCTCTCGTTCTCGTTCTCGTGCTCTCGTTCTCGTTCTCGTGCTTGCTCGTTCTCGTTCTCGTGCTTGCTCGTTCTCGTTCTCGTGCTCTCGTTCTCGTGCTTTCTCGTTCTCGTGCTCTCTCGTTCTCGTTCTCGTGCTCTCTCGTTCTCGTGCTCTCGTTCTCGTGCTTTCTCGTTCTCGTGCTCTCTCGTTCTCGTTCTCGTGCTCTCTCGTTCTCGTGCTTTCTCGTTCTCGTGCTTACTCGTTCTCGTGCTCTCTCGTTCTCGTGCTCTCTCGTTCTCGTGCTTGCTCGCTGTCGTGCTCATTCTCGTGCTTTCTCGCTGTCGTGCTCGCTCGTTCTCGCTGTCGTTCTTGTTCTCGTGCTTGCTCGTTCTCGCTGTCGTTCTCGTTCTCGTGCTTGCTCGCGCTCACTCTCATGCTTTCTCTCGTTCTCGTTCTCGCTCTCTGGAATTGTGATGCATTGTTTAAAACGAGAAGTCGCAGAACACCAGGTTATAGTCCCAACAGATTTATTTAAAATTACAAGCTTTCGGAGCTGTCGCTCCTTCCTCAGGTAGAGTAGCTGTGAGAGAATCTCCCAGAATTCACAATATAAACACAGAAAAAATGTATTCAAATCTTTCCCTACATGAAAGACACACTAAGAGCACAGCCAAGACAATGAGATGTGTCCCAGGGGGTCCAACGTGTCAAAACACCTGCTGGCTGCATATCCTCTGCAGTTGACTTTGGTTCTTGTGTTAGTTTTTTTTTAAAAAAGGCTGGAAAGACCGGCCATGATGTCAAGTCACGTTCTGTATCGTGACATGAACCCGATATCGCGATTGAGGCCATCCTCATGAGTGCGGAACTTGGCTATCAGTTTCTGCTCTATGATTTTGCGCTGTCGTGTATCCCGAAGGCCGCCTTGGAGAACGCTTACCCGCAGATCCGAGGCTGAATGCCCCTGACTGCTGAAGTGTTCCCCGACTGGGAGGCAACCCTCCTGCCTGGCGATTGTTGCGCGGCATTTTGTTTCCTTAAATTGCAATGTTCCGATGTACAATTTTTACAGCACCTTAATATGTGTTTTATACAAACATAGAATGGAGTCACAGATATCCAGGAGTGAGTTACAGACTGGAATCTAATCAAGAGGTTTGGTCCAATTAATTTATATGAACCAATAACTGACGGGGGATTTTGAATAATGTCTTAACCTGCTTATCAGAACCCACTCACTTGATTTAACTAGGTTAATTCTAGGGCCGAACCTGCTGAACTGTTGCTATACTAATTGGCTGTATGTGCAGGGTTTTCGCTTTCTGTTGCCTTGCGTACTATCGTGCCCGAGGCGTTACATAGGAGTTGTGAGCTGCAGGATGAGGTGATTGCACAGTGTGACGTGTGCAGGTAGACGCTCTGTATTTGTGTTGGAAGTGATTTGAGACCTTTGATGACATGACGAGCTACATAAATTGATGATCTTTTATTCTAGGCGTCGACAGACGTCTTGATAAACGGGTTGGAGGAATACATCCGAGAAAGTTTTGTAAGTATGCGATGAGCTGTTTTACAAAAAGAAAATACTGCTGGAAATCTGAAATAAAAACAGAAAATGCTGGAGAAACTCAGCAGGTCAGGCAGCGTCTGCCGAACATGCTGCCGAAGCTGTTTCACATGGTGGGAGGAGGGGGCGAAGTTTCTTCCCTGCACCGTTTGAAGCCAGGACTGTATTCAGGAAGGCCATTTTCCAGATCACCACCTTGTGTGTCAGCAAGACATGACGTCCACTTAACACTGATGGCCACGCCATCCTCCCATGTCTTCAACCCTTCCTGCGCTGGCGAGGCTTTTGAAGCTTTGCTTAAGTTGCGGACATGAGGCAGTAGACACCGGGTTCGGGTGAGCCCAGCACGTTGCGTGCTCCGCACCCAGCACTGGGCCGGGCAGCAGGGAGAGTGAGGGAGAGACGCACTGGCCTGCGACGTGTTCGCAACTGCCCTTGCAGTTTCGTCGCTTTTTTTATTTGCCAAGAGAAAAATGGTTGCCTGGGGGTCTGGTACAAAGCTCGGTTATGGCTGTAATAAGTGGGCTGACGTAACCATGCTGCCTGCTTTTTTTTAAATTTCTTTCTAGGCTTCTGTTGTAGTACGAGATGAAGTAGACATAACGCGTACAAACTTGGACTTCTTACGGGAGCAGTTCAACAGGATAGCTGTACACATTCTCCAGTGCACTGGTACGTTCCACGTTGGCTTCTTGCCTTACTACCGTGGTTGATTATTCCTTTTGTTTTCCTCCACGACCTCCTACACACGCTGACTTCTTGCTGGGCTTCGGTTCGAACGAGTGCTCAAAGCCCTCCTGTCCCTCCAGGATTGTTCTTGAAGAGTGAGTGCCTGCAGTCTGTTCAACGTGATCAACAAAGCTCATCCTGTCCTCCCAAGAGTGACGGGTGCAGGCTTCTCTGGAGTCGATGGATGGTGATCAGGAGTGGCAATCCTGGCAGGTGTTCCCTCCCACCCCCAAACGCGGGGTGGCTGATGGCACTCGCCTTGGATGAGATCAGCTAACGTAGCGCACACCGAGGATCGAATCTGGGACCTGCCATGGATTTGACCCACTGAGCCGTCGGGGTGCGGCAGCGGAGCCCCTCGCTCCCTCCCTCCCTACCTCCCCACTTCCCTCCCTCCGTCCCTCCCCCTCTCCCTCGTTCGTCCCTCCCCCCTCTCCTCGTTCGTCCCTCCCCCTCTCCCTCGTTCGTCCCTCCCCCTCTCCCTCGTTCGTCCCTCCCCCTCTCCCTCGTTCGTCCCTCCCCCTCTCCCTCGTTCGTCCCTCCCCCTCTCCCTCGTTCGTCCCTCCCCCTCTCCCTCGTTCGTCCCTCCCCCTCTCCCTCGTTCGTCCCTCCCCCTCTCCCTCGTTCGTCCCTCCCCCTCTCCCTCGTTCGTCCCTCCCCCTCTCCCTCGTTCGTCCCTCCCCCTCTCCCTCGTTCGTCCCTCCCCCTCTCCCTCGTTCGTCCCTCCCCCTCTCCCTCGTTCGTCCCTCCCCCTCTCCCTCGTTCGTCCCTCCCCCTCTCCCTCGTTCGTCCCTCCCCCTCTCCCTCGTTCGTCCCTCCCCCTCTCCCTCGTTCGTCCCTCCCCCCTCCCTCGTTCGTCCCTCCCCCCCTCCCTCGTTCGTCCCTCTCCCTCGTTCGCCCCTCCCCCTCCCCCTCGTTCGCTCTCGCGCTCTTTCTCACACTCGCCCTCACCTCACTCTCTCTGACCTCTTTTTCTGCAGATGCCAGTTTTGGTCACCAACTGCTGGTGTTGTGTAATCAGGCTCTGTTTGAGTGCTTAGCGCTGAACCTGTACAGTCTGCGAGGGGAGCAAAGTGCGTTGACCACCGTGATCAATGACCGGATCGTAAGTGAGCTTTTACAATCCTGGGAGGAGAATGGAATCGGGGCAAACAGCGTCATTATTGGCCGCTGATCATTTTCCTTTCGACGTTATCGAGAAACCAGTTTGTTTCAAGGCGGCCATTTAAAGCTCTTATGATTGGGCTGATGTAACTTTGAAGAGCATTCTGCAGCTCCCCTGATGGCCTAACTAGTGAGTACCTGCCCCTTACAGATCCTGAACCGACAACCACCTGTTTCAGGCAAGAGTACTGACAACTGAGCCAAGCTGACAGTAATGTTATTTTTGTGGCACTACCTCAAAAAAGCCTCTTAATCATAGAATCTTACAGCACAGAAGGAGGCCTTTCGGCCCATCATGCCTGTGACGGCAATCTGACGTCAATGGATCTGAATATCAGGCTGGGCGTATAACAGGCAGCCCATGCGCTGCCGCCCAAGACTAATTGCTACCCCATAAAGTCCCCGATAAATCTCTTGCCCTCTTTATATAACAAACCCACTTCCATTGCTGCCATATCGGCCCTGTTTACACGAGGGGGCAGATTTAGCAGCGGTGGAATAATTCCACGTTAGTGACTTTCTCAGTCTGGCTGGCACCTTCCCTGGTGTTGGGCCAGGATTGGCAAAAAAAAACTGACCTGAAGCAACCCTCTGAGGCAAGAGGGGGGGCATTGAACAGTGGCTGCAACCAATGTTCCCTGTAATTATGACACCAGATTGGGTGTGGATAGTCAATACTGAGGAGGACTGCAACAAATTACAGGAGGACATTAATAAACTTGCAGAATGATAAATGTGAGGTATTACATTTTGGTAGGAAGAATAAGGAGGTCACTTATCACTTGGAGGGTGCGAGTCTAGGTGGGGTAGAGGAACAAAGGGATCTCGGAGTACAAATACACAAATCACTAAAAGCTGCGACACAGGTTAGCAAGGCCATAAAAAAAAAGCAAATTGAAAAGTCGGGAAGTTATGCTAAACCTGTATCGAACCTTGGTTCGACCACACTTCGAGTACTGCGTGCAGTTCTAGTCGCCATATTATAAAAAGGATATAGAGGACTTACTGCCGTATGAGGAGAGATTGGGTCGACTAGGCCTGTATTCACTAGAGTTTAGAAGAATGAGATGGGATCTCATTGAAACGTATAAAATTCTGACAGGGCTAGACAGACTGGATGCAGGGAGAATGTTTCCCCTGGCTGGGGGGTGCTCTAGAACGAGGGGTCACAGTCTCAGGATACGGGTTAGGACATTTAGGACTGAGATGAGGAGAAATTTCTTCACTCAGAGGATGGTGAACCTGTGGAATTCTCTACCACAGAAGGCTGTGGAGGCCAAATCACTGAATATATTTAAGAAGGAGATAGATAGATTTCTAGACACAAAAGGCGTCAAGGGATATGGGGAGAGAGTGCGAATATGGTATTGAGATAGAAGATCAGCCACGATCATATTGAATGGCCGAATCCTGCTCCTATTTTTCTATGTTTCTAAGCACTGGAGAGGGTGCAGAGAAGATTTGCAAGGATGATACCAGAAATGCGAGGGTATACATATCAGGAAAGGATGAACAGGCTGGGTCTCATTTCTCTTGAAAAAGACAGCTGAGGGGTGACCTACTAGAGGTCTTTAAAATTATGAAAGGTTTTGATAGAGTGGATACAGAGAGAATGTTTCCACTTGTGGGGAAGAGCAAAACTAGAGGCCATCAATATAAGATAGTCACCAAGAAATCCAATAGGGAATTCAGAAGAAACTTCTTTACCCAAAGAGTGTTGAGAATGTGGAACTCGCTACCACAGGGAGTGGTTGAAGTGAACAGTATGGATGCATTTAAGGGGAGGCTGGATAAACATATGAGGGAGAAGGGAATAGAGGGTTATGCTGATAGATTTAGATGAGGAAAGACGGGAGGAGGCTCGTGTGGCAGCATAAACGCCGACATGGACTGGTTGGGCTGAATGGCCTGCTTCTGTGCCGTATATCCTATGTAATCCTATGTAATTTTTCTTTCGGTGCGCGGGCCTTTTAACCCGCTGGGTGGCCCATTCCAATTTTTGCGCCTGCACGGTTTCTTCCATTTAAAAGCCGGTGAGCGGCCTGTGCAGGACCTCCAGTCCACCGCGCGGCTGCGCAGCTTAGCAGGAACATTGGCGGCAACCCCCGGTAACTCGGTCATTATTTCCTGACCCGTGTGTCCGAGATTGCACGGAGTGTTGCAAGAATGTGTCCTGTGCCGACCAGTTTAATTCAGTAGTATCAGCAGTGAAATCAGAACAGAAAATGCTGGAAATACTTCAGCAGGGTCAGGCAACACCTGTGGAGAGAGAGAGGGGAAACAGAGTTAACGTTTCAGGTCCGTGACCTTCCGTCAGAACTGGAAGAAGTTAAAGATTTTAACCGTTTTTAAGCAAGTGCAGGGGGCAGGAACAAAAGGGAAGGTCTGTGATAGGGTGGAGGGCAGGAGAGATTAAATGACAGAAGGGATGATGGTGCAAGGCAAAAGGAGGTGATAATGGGACAAGTAAAGGAACAAAAGATGGGTTGAGAGGAGCTGTAAATGGCAACAGCAGAACCATTACCAGCAGCTGGTCCAAAACTAGGCGAATATAACTAAGATAGAAACGAAAATCCGATAAGGAATTCAGGAGAAATTTCTTCACCCAAATGTGGCCGGAATGTGGAACTCGCTACCACAGGGAGTGGTTGAGGCGAACAGATGCATTTAAGGGGAAGCTGGATAACTACACGAGGGAGAAAGGAATAGAAGGCTATGCTGATAGGGTGGGAAGAAACACCAGCGCAGACCAGTTGGGCCGAATGGCCTGTTTCTGCGCTGTAGACTCAAAAGGACAAATGATTACAGAAAGTTACAGCACAGAAGGAGGCCATTTCGGCCCATCGTGTCCGCGCCGGCCTACAAAGAGCTATCCAGCCTAATCCCACTTCCCAGCTCTTGGTCCGTAGCCCTGCAGGTTAGAGCACCCCACGTGCACATCCAAGTACTTTTTAAATGTGGTTAGGGTTTCTGCCTCTACCACCCTTTCAGGCGGTGAGTTCCAGACCCCCACAACCCTCTGGGTGAAGAAATTTCCCCTCAAATCCCCTCTAAACCTTCCACCAATTACTTTAAATCTGTGCCCCCTGGTTTTTGACCCCTCTGCTAAGGGAAATAGGTCCTTTCTATCCACTTTATCTAGGCACCTCATAATTTTATACACCTCAATAAGGTCTCCCCTCAGCCTCCTCTGTTCCAAGGAAAACAAACCCAGCCGATCCAGTCTTTCCTCATAGCTAAGATTCTCTACTCCCGGCAACATCCTTGTAAATCTCCTCTGTACCCTCTCTAGTGCAATCACATCTTTCCTCTGATGTGGTGACCAGAACTGTACGCAGTACGCTAGCTGAGGCCTAACTAGTGTTTTATACAGTTGAAGCATAACCCCCCTGCTCTTGTATTCTATGCCACGGCTAATAAAGGCAAGCATTCCGTATGCCTTCTTAACCACCTTATCTACCTGGCCTGCTACCTTCAGGGATCTGTGGACATGCACTCCAAGGTCCCTTTGTTCCTCTACACTACTCAGTGTCCTACCATTTAATGTGTATTCCCTTTCCTTGTTAGCCCTCCCCAAATGCATTACCTCACTTCTCTGGATTGAATTCCATTTGCCACTGTTCTGACCAATTTATTGATATCTTCCTGCAGTCTACAGCTTCCTTCTTTAGTATCAACCACACAGCCGATTTTAGTATCATCTGCAAACTTCTTAATCATACCCCCTATATTCAAGTCTAGATCATTGATATATACCACAAAAAGCAAGGGACCTAGTACTGAGCCCTGCGGAACCCCACTGAAAACAGCCTTCCAGTCACAAAAACACCCATCAACCATTTCCCTCTGCTTCCTGCCTCCGAGCCAGTTTTGAATCCAACTTGACACTTTGCCCTGGATCCCATGGGCTTTTAACTTCGTGACCAGTCTGCCATGTGGAACCTTATCAAAAGCCTTGCTAAAGTCCATATACACTACATCAAACGCACGACCCCCATCTACCCTCCTTGTTACCTCCTCAAAAAATTCAATCAAGTTTGTCAGACACGACCTTCCCTTAACAAATCCGTGCTGACTATCCTTGATTAATCCGTGACTTTCTAAATGAAGATTTATCCTGTCCTTCAGAATTCTTTCCATTAATTTTCCCACCACCGAGGTTAGGCTGACTGGCCTGTAATTACTCGGTCTATCCTTTTCTCCCTTTTTAAACAAGGGTACCACATTAGCAGTCCTCCAGTTCTCCTGCACCACACCTGAAGTCAAAGAGGAGTGGAAAATGATGGTCAGGGCCTCTGCTATTTCCTCTTTTGCTTTGCTTAACAGCCTGGGATACATTTCATCCGGGCCTGGGGATTTATCCACTTTTAAAGCTGCTAAACCCCTTAATACTTCCTCTCCCACTGTTTATTTCATCGAATATTTCACACTCCTCCTCCCTGACAGCAATGTCTGCTTCGCCCCTCTCCTTTGTGAAAACAGACGCAAAGTATTCATTAAGAACCCTACCGACATCTCTTGCCTCCACACACACATTACCCTCATGATCTCTAATAGGCCCTACCCTTTCTTTAATTATCCTCTTACTCTTAATATATTATAAAGTAGTAAATTTGCCTCTTGACATGATCCTTGCAACATTTACTAGTTAATGGGTTCAGTGATCAGATTTATCTGTAATTTTAGTAACTATTTACTTGCTAGGCTGGTGAATTGAGGGGGGGTGTGGTGCGGAAGGATAGCTACTAATTACTAATGATTCATGCCCCTCTGGTACAGCTCAGAGCTGTAAATGTCTTATGACACTTTAGTGGTGCACCACAAAATGACTGAAATCTGCCAGATTGTCGTCAAAAACTAAACTGACTCACTGCTTTTCTTCTTCAGAGAGGGACACGCCACCCATGGTCTGGCCCATTCCACACCCTTTCCCTTCTTTCTCCTCTCTCTCCTCCCATCTGGATCCATTTATCGCTCTACCCTCTAACCCTGCTTGATCTCGACTCCCCGTGTGCAGCACCGCAAGAGATCGACTGCTCTTCCTACAAGAGAAGGCTGAGGGGGTGACCTAACAGAGGTCTTTAAAATTATGAAAGGTTTTGATAGAGTGGATACAGGGAGAATGTTTCCACTTGTGGGGAAGAGCAAAACTAGAGGCCCTCAACATAGGATGGTCACCAAGAAATCCAATAGGGAATTCAGAAGAAACTTCTTTTCCCAGAGAGTGGTGAGTGTGGGGAGCTCGCTACCACAGAGAGTGGTTGAAGCGAATAGTATGGAAGCATGTAAGAGGAGGCTAGACAAGCATATGAGGGAGAAGGGAATAGAGGGTTATGTTGATAGATTTAGATGAGGAAAGACGGGAGGAGGCTCGTATGGAGGATAAACGCCGGCATGGACTGGTTGGGCCGAATGGCCTGTTTCTGTGCCGTATGTCCTATGTAATCCACTCATATTCTAGAGTCTAATCTGCACTGATAAAGGTTTCTGCCGAGAGCCCTGTATTCTAATCTTGCATTTTTTTTTTTTTGTTAAACCGTCTTACCTGTGCCTCAGCGCCGTATGTCGGTGGATGTTAATCCCTCGCTGGTGAACTGGCTGACCACCATGATGGCAATGAGGCTGCAGGTGATCATGGAGCACATGCCGGTGACAGAGGAACAGATTCTGCAGTACGTCAGGAGGAGGGAGCCTCAGCATCAGGAGCCAGAGGCACAGCAGGTAATCAGCTAACAGATTGGATGAGTGGGGTGGGGGGGGGGGGAAGACATCTCAGACCCTATGTCTCTGGTTTAGGTCCCCAAGAACTGTGAGCAGTTCTGGGCGCCACACCTTAGGAAGGATGTATTGGCCTTGGAGGGATCGCAGCATAGATTCACCAGAACGGTACCCGGACTCCAAGGGGTTAAATTACGAGGAGAGATTACACAAACTAGGGTTGTGTGCCCTGGATTTTAGAAGGTTATGGGGGTGATTTGATCGAACTTTTCAGGATATTAAGAGGAACAGAGGGTAGATAGAGAGGAACCAGTTTTGCTGGTTGGGGAGCCTAGGACTAGGGGGCATAGTCTAAAAATTAGAGCCAGGCCTTTCGGGCGTTAATTTAACAAACACTCCTACATGCAAAGGGTGGTAGAAGTTTGGAACTCTCTTCCGCAAACGGCGATTGATGCTAGATCAATTGTTAATTTTAAATCTGAGATTGCTGGATTTTTGTTAACCAAAGGTATTAAGGGATATCGGGGCAAAGGCGGGTATATGGAGTTAGGTTGCAGATCAGCCATGATCTCATCGAATGGTGGAACAGAGAGCTGGCACAGGCTCGAGGGGCGAAATGGCCTGCTCCTGTTCCGATGTTCCGAAGAAGAGTGCATTTTGTTCACCTGTCACCTGAGGCATTAAAGGATCTTTGCCTCAGACCTTCCCTTGTTAAAGCCTTTATAGGCCCACTGCTCCTTCCCTAAATGAACCATTTCCTTTATATTCTTTCCGCTCCTCTCTCCTCACGGCTGTATCTCTGGCTGGAATGTGAAGGCAGGAGTCCGGCTCTGCTTTGCTGGCCTTCATGCGTGAATAGCCTGGCTCAAAGCTAAGCCGTATCAAGTCCCCGCCCAGTGTACAAATGTGTATACTTCTGGCAGCGTGGTCACCTGGTAGTGATCATAAGAACATAAGAAATAGGAGCAGGAATAGGCCATACGGCCCCTTGAGCCTGCTCCGCCATTCAATAAGATCATGGCTGATCATCGACCTCAACCCCACTTTCCCGTCCAATCCGCACATCCCTTGATTCCCCTCAAGTCCAAAAATCTATCTATCTCAGCCTTGAATATACTCAAAGACTCAGCATTCACATCCCTCTGGGGCAGAGAATTCCAAAGATTCACAACCCTCTGAGTGAAGGAATTCCTCCTCATCTCAGTCCTAAATGGCTGACCCCTTATCCTGAGACTGTGCCCCCTAGTTCTAGACACTCCAGCCAGGGGAAACAACCTCTCGGCATCTACCCTGTCAATCCCCTTCAGAATCTTGTATGTTTCAGTGAGATCACCTGTCATTCTTCTAAACTACAGAGAGTATAAGCCTATTCTACACAATCTCTCATCATAGGACAGCCCTCTCATCCCAGGAATCAATCTAGTGAACCTGCGTTGCACTGCCTCCAAGGCAAGTATATCCTTCCTTAGATAAGGAGACAAAAACTGTGCACAGTACTCCAGGTGTGGTCTCACCAAGGCCCTGTACAATTGTAGCAAGACTTCCCTACTCTTACACTCCAACCCCCTTGCAATAAAGGCCAGCATGCCATTTGCCTTCCTTCTTGCTTGCTGTACCTGCATGCTAGCTTTCTCTGTTTCTTGCACGAGGATACCAAATCTCTCTGAACACCAACATTTAAAAGTTTCTCACCATTTAAAAAATATTCTGTTTTTCTATTCTTCCTACTAAAGTGAATAACCTCACATTTCCCTATATTATACTCCATCTGCCACCTTACTGCCCACTCACTTAGTCTATCTATATCTCTTTGCAGACTCTTTGTGTTCTCCTCACGGCTTACTGTCCCACCTAGCTTTGTATCCTCAGCAAACTTGGATACATTACACTCGGTCCCTTCATCCATTAGGTCATTAATATATATTGTAAATAGCTGAGGCCTCAGCACTGATCCTTGCGGCACCCCACTAGTTACAGCCTGCCGACCTGAAAATGACCTGTTTATCCCTACTCTGTTTTCTGTCCGTTAACCAATCCTCTATCCATGCTACTATATTACCCCCCATGAGCCCTTGTGTAATAACCTTTTATGTGGCACCTTAACGAATGCCTTTTGGAAATCCAAATATACTACATCCACTGGTTCCCCTTTATCTACCCTGCTAGTTACATCAAAAAAACTCTAAAATTTGTCAAACACGATTTCCCTTTCATAAAACCATGTTGACTCTGCCTAATGTTACAATTTTCTAAGTGCCCTGATACCACTTCCTTAACAATGGATTCCAGCATTTTCCCAATGACTGATG
This sequence comes from Squalus acanthias, assembly GCA_030390025.1. Lineage (NCBI taxonomy): Eukaryota > Metazoa > Chordata > Chondrichthyes > Squaliformes > Squalidae > Squalus > Squalus acanthias. The sequence goes on from CM059449.1 coordinate 14,642,455, forward strand.
TCAAGCTAACTGGCTTGTATTTCCCTGCTTTCTCTCCCTCCTTTCTTGAATAGCGGTGTTACATTTCCTACCTTCCCATCCGCTGGGACCGTTCTAGAATCTAGGGAATTTTGGAAGATCAAAACCAATGCATCCACTATTTCTGCAACCACCTCTTTTAGAACCCTAGGATGTAGGCCATCAGGTCCAGGGGATTTGTCGGCTTTTAGTCCCATTAGTTTCTCTAGTACTTTTTCTTTACTTATATTGGCCCGAAAATTAGACCTAATACGCGAGAATACGCACTGTGTACTCTCGCGTTTTAGGTCTCCAATTGCCAGTTTCCAGCATGCACTGCGCATGCGCGGGAAACTGGCACTTCGTGAACTCAAAAGGGGGCGGTTCCTAAGTGACCCGCGTGTGCGCTACAGGCTGCGCGCACGCAGTGCACTTAGTGCTTTGAACGCGCAGGTAAGCATGGAAGATTTTGCACATAAAGAAAGGAGGCGTAAGACCCTCTTTTAACAAGGTAAGTAGTTAATTAAGTATTATTTTAAATTTTTTTCAACAGGTTTATCTTTTTTAGAGACTTTAAAGAAAGGTAAGTTTATTTTTATAACTTTTAAAAAGATTTTAAATTTTTTCAAAAATTTAATTTTTTGTTTAAAGTGGTTAATTTATTTAACTATACTTATTTTATTAATGTGATGGCTTTTTAAAAAATTTAATTGAGGTTTAGCTGTTCTTTTGGGGGGGTATAGATTCATAGCTTTGACAGCCCTTGCTGTCAAAACTATGAATGAAAGATGGTGTGCTGCCATTGGCTCTAACTGAATCACGTGATCCCAGAGCTCGCACGAACTAACTCCGTCTCTGGGATACGCACACACTGCACAGCTGCAGCCTTGAAACTAAAGTTCGTGTGAGCCCGGAGGGAAAAGGTAGGCCCGCAGTGAGATATCGCGGGGAAGCCTTACGCCCGCAGGAACGCTCCGTGTTTAATTTCTGGGCCATTAATTACGTTAAGTTTCTCATCCTCATTAGACCCTTGGTTCCCCACCATTTTTGATATGCTTTTTGTGTCTTCTGCTGTGAAGACAGATACAAAATATTTGTTTAATGTTTCTGCCATTTCCTTATTCCCCATAATAATTTCTCCTGTCTCAGCCTCTAAGGGACCAATGTTTACTTTTGCTACTCTTTTCCTTTTTACATACTTGTAGAAACTCTTACAATCTGCTTTTATATATTTTGCTAGTTTTCTCATTCTATTTTTTCCCTTTTTATCAATTTTTGGTCACTCTTTGCTAGTTTCTGAAACTCTCCCAATCCTCAGGCTTACTACTATTTTTCGCAACATTATAAGCTTCTTCTTTCAATCTAATGATATCCTTAACTTCTTTAGTTATCACAGATGGATCACTTTTCCCGTGGAGTTTTTGTTTCTCAATGGAATGTATTTTTGTTGAGAATTACAAAATATTTCTTTAAACGCTAGGCACTGTTTATCTACCGCCATAACTTTTAATCTATTTTTCCAATCTACCTGAGCCAACTCGCCCTTCATACCTATGTAATTGGCTTTATTTAAGTTTAAGACACTCATTTCAGACTTCGGCAAGTCACTCTCAAACTTAACGTGAAATTCTATCATATTATGATCACTCTGCCCCGAGGATTCTTTACTATGAGATTGCTAATTAACCCTGTCTCATTACACAATACAAGATCTAAAATAGCCTGTTCCCTGGTTGGTTCCATGACGTATTGTTCCAGGAAACTGTCCTGAATGCATTCCATGAACTCGTCCTCCAGACTACCTTTGCCAATTTGATTTGTCCAGTCTATATGAAGATTAAAGTCCCCCACGATTATTGCATTACCTTTGTTACAAGCTCCTACTATTTCTTGATTAATATTTTGTCCAACGGTATAGATACTGTTTAAGGTCCTATATACTACTCCCACCAGTGTTTTCTGTCCCTTGTTATTCCTTATCTCCACCCATACTGATGCTACTTCCTGATCTTCCAAGCCAAGATCCTTTCTCTCTACTGTCCTTATGTCATCCTTTATTATCAGGGCTACCCCCCTCCTTTTCCATTCTGCCTGTCTTTTCGAAACGTCAAGTACCCTGGAACATTTAGTTCCCAACCTTGGTCACCTTTCAACCACGTCTGTGTAATGGCTATTCGATCAAACCCATCTCTATTTGTGCCACTAGTTCGTCTATCTTGTTACGAATGCTTCGTTCATTCAGATAAAGAGCCTCTAATTTAAATTTTTTACCATTATTCCCTGCTTTGACCTTAGTCTCTGCTGCACTGCTACCATTAAACTCTCTGTCCCTTCCTGTCACACTCGATTTTTACCCAAATCGCTGCATTGCTCTATTGTCTTGACCTTTCTCTTTAGATTTCTAAATTTTCCTTCACCTGACCCTCCCCTTCCCCCCCCCCCCCCTTTTTTTTTAGTTTAAAGCCCTATCTACAGCCCTAGTTGTTCGATTCACTAGGACGCTGGTCCCAGCCCGGTTTAAGTAGAGCCCGTCCCGACGGAACAGCTCCCTCTTTCCCCAGTACTGGTGACCGTACCCCATGAATCGAAACCCCTTCTTCCCACACCACTCTTTGAGCCACGCATTTAACGCTCTGATCTGCTTGACTCGATGCCAATTTGCGTGTTGCTCAGGTAGTAATCCAGAGATTATTACCCTTGAGTTTCTGCTTATTAATTTAGACCCTAGTTCCTCGAGCTCCCTCAACAGAATCTCATTCTTAGTTCTACCTGTGTCGTTGGTTCCTACATGGACCACGTCAACTGGATCCTCCTCCTCCCACTCCAAATTCTCTTCCAGCTGCGAGGAGATATCCTTATCCTCTCGCCACTGCCGCTGCTTTAATTCAGGTCCGCTCTCGGGCCGCTCTTGATCCTCTCGCCACTGCCGCTGCTTTAATTCAGGTCCGCTCTCGGGCCGCTCTTTATCCTCTCGCCGCTGTCGCTGCTTTAATTCAGGTCCGCTCTCGGGCCGCTCTTGATCCTCTCACCGCTGCCGCTGCTTTAATTCAGGTCCGCTCTCGGGCCGCTCTTGATCCTCTCGCCACTGCCTCTGCTTTAATTCAGGTCCACTCTCGGGCCGCTCTTTATCCTCTCGCCGCTGTCGCTGCTTTAATTCAGGTCCGCTCTCGGGCCGCTCTTGATCCTCTCGCCACTGCCGCTGCTTTAATTCAGGTCCGCTCTCGGGCCGCTCTTTATCCTCTCGCCGCTGTCGCTGCTTTAATTCAGGTCCGCTCTCGGGCCGCTCTTTATCCTCTCGCCGCTGTCGCTGCTTTAATTCAGGTCCGCTCTCGGGCCGCTCTTTATCCTCTCGCCGCTGTCGCTGCTTTAATTCAGGTCCGCTCTCGGGCCGCTCTTTATCCTCTCGCCGCTGTCGCTGCTTTAATTCAGGGGCGCTCTTTATCCTCTCGCCGCTGTCGCTGCTTTAATTCAGGGGCGCTCTTTATCCTCTCGCCACTGGAGAAGCAGGAAGACTGGCTGACTTTCCTTCCACCACCCCGTCCACCCTACCCAAAGGTGCTGAGGCCACTTCTCTCTCGCAGTGTTTGCTGCTGAATTCATCAACTGAGCGCATACTGGGGAGAAAGAAAAAAGAATGAACTTGCATTTATGGTAGCGCCTTTCACGACCTCAGGGCGTCCCAAAGCACTTTTACAGCCAATTAAGTACTTTTTGAAGTGTAGTCACTGTTGTAATGTAGGAAACACGGCAGCCAATTTGCACACAGCAAGATCCCACAAACAGCAATATGGTAATGACCAGATCATTTGTTTTTAGGTGTTGGTTGAAGGATAAATATTGGCCCAGGACACCAGGGAGAAACTCCCGTGCTCTTCTTCGAAATAGTGGCCGTGGGATCTTTTACTTTCATCCGAGAGGGCAGATGGGGTCTATCTTAACATCTCATCCAAAAGATGGCACCTCTGACAGTGCAGCACTCCCCTCAGCTCTGCACTGGGAGTGACGGCCTGGATTTTGCGCTCAAGGTTCTGACTCCGAGGCAAGAGTGCGACCGACTGAGCCACAGTTGACACCCGAGTGACCTCGACCCTTCCGAGTGCTTGTGGCGCCGTCCTCCACAGGGCGGTGCATCCACCCAACGAGCCACTGGCGGTAGCTGGAACCATTTCAGTTCAAAACGGTGGTTAATAAATGAAATTGCACCTGGCAGTGAAATGCCACGCAATCCCCAAGTATTGTATCTGGGCCCAGAAGAAAGGGCACAGGTTTGCAGGTCACCTTTCCCCCTCTCCAGTGTCTCTCTATCCTCACTCCTTCATTGAGGCAATTGCCTCAAATGCAGAGGAGACTACATTTGGGACTCACCTGCCCTACCACGTGGGGGAGTGGGTGGGCAGCCTAATTGGGGGGTAACATCCAAGCACTGGAATACAACCCACACAGCACTGACCTCCAATAACTGGTTGCAGTCCTGTGTGCAGCGTTAAAAGCATTAACTGGGGCAGTCTTTCTGATAAAGGTGCTAAGATGCCACAAACCATTGTCTTCTTTTTATAAATACAAGTCTGGAGGTAGGTTGCAAGTTAACCCTTCTGGCACTGGTCTGTCATTCCTTCCCTTTTTGCTAGTATTTGCGATGTAGAGTGATTCTCATCCTTGTTTTCAAATCCTTCCATGGCCTCGGCCCTCCCTATATCCAGCCCTACAGGCCTCCGAGATCTTGGTGCTCCTCCAATTCTGGCCTCTTGCACGTCCCCGATTTCCATCGCTCCACCCCATTGGTGGCCGGGCCTTCAGCTGCCTCGGCCCTAAGCTCTGGAATTCCCTCCCTAAACCTCTCTACCTCTCTTTCCTCCCTTGAAGACGCTCCTTAAAATCCTACCTCTTTTGACCAAGCTTTTGGTCACCTATCCTAATATCGCCTCGTGTGACTCGGTCACACGAGGAGATATTAGGATAGGTGACCAAATTTTGTTAATGCTCCTGTGAAGCACCTTGGGACATTTTCACTATGTTAACGGCGCTATATAAATGCAAGTTGTTGACGTTGTTGAAGTACTGTGCTGACGATGCTCTCTTCCATGCAGGACGTCCCTGAGGAACGTATGGACGAACATCCAGCAGAGTCTGAAGAGGCTATGCAGGAAGTGCCACAGGTAATGGGAGGCTCCAGATCTCGTTGGGAAGGCCCCATCATTGTTTTATATGCGAGCGGGTGGGATAATTTTCACTTTCAACATGATCCGCGACTGCCATCTTTCACCAAGAAGTGACAATTACCCTGCAAGAGTCTTGCTAAACACTACAGACCAAATTTGTTAACCTGTCTCGGTAATCGATGAGCACCTCACACCCATTATATTTGGAAGTCCTTGGTCCTGGGAACTTGGCAGAAGTTATCTGGTACAGTCCCTCCTCTAAGAATGTGAGCACAGGGCGATAAAGATAGGGACGCACACGCGCACACACACACACACACACACACACACACACAAACTGACCGTCTTAAACCGAAAGCAGGTTTTCTACCCAGACTGGGACAATTAGGATGCAGCTGAAGTGTAAAACGCATGGGGATTAACAAGTTCCAAATCAGTGGGAATTAGAAGATTAGCTGGCACCATTCACACCCCGTAACACATTGGTGCACTGGGCATTGATCCCAATACAGTCACAGTAGGGAAACTGGGGAAGGAAACGAATGGGCGAGGGAATTGCGCGGTCGAAATTCCCCAGTGGGGATCCCACCTGAGGAACCATAGCATTAGGACCCTGTCCGCTTATTAACTTGATAGCCTGCTTTCAATATATTGAATTGGGATTAGATACTCACCCTGAAATTCTGCTAGGAATTGCAGCCACATTCCTCACTCGGTAGCTCGTGCTCAAAGACGTGCCCGGAAGTTGTGATCGAGAAGAGGTTCGATAATTTTCTTCCTTCTCTTCTCCAAACCCTATTGTCATGTCAGTGCCCTCTTTTTTTTTTAATTACGAGTTTACACAGGGTGGTGGTTACCTCCTAAACCTGACCTGGTAATTTACGGCGTTTTTTCTCCGCTGACAGCGGAAAGACTCGACTGCTTCGCCTGCTCCCGCCACCACCGCAGAGGAAGTGATGTCGACGGAGCCCGCAGTATCTATGGGTGCAGACGCTGCGCAGAGGGAAGGGTCGGAGGCGGAGCCTTGGGTGGCTGCCGTTCCGCCGGTAAGTTACATGGAAATTACAGCTCAGAAACTGGCCATTCGGCCCAACCGGCCCGTGCCGGTGTTTATGCTCCACACCAGACTCCTCCCACCCCTCCTCATCTCACTCTATCAGCATAACCTTCCTTTCTCACTCATGCGTTTATCTAGCTTCCCCTTGAATGCATCTATACTATTCACCTCAACTTACTCCTTGTGGTGGCGAGCAATGTTCCCTCTAATTTTTTTTTTGGGTGGGCGGCCCATTCGAATTCCCGCGCATGCGCGCTTTTTCCATTGAGAAGCCGGCAAGCGGCCTGCGCGGGAGCTCCAGACAGCGGCACCGTCGCACAGCTTAACGGGAACATTGGTAGCGAGTTCCACATTCTAACCACTTTCTGGGTAAAGAAGTTTCTCCTGAATTCCCTTTTGGATTTATTCGTGACTATGTTATATTTATGCTCTTTAGTTTTGGTCTTCCACCACAATTGGAAACATTTTCTCTGCGTCTACGTCTACCCTATCAAACTCTTTCATGATTTTAAAGACCTCTATCAGGTCACCCCTCAACCTTCTCTTGTCTGGAGGAAAGAGCCTCAGCCTGTTCAATCTTGCCTCTTATGCGACAGCAAGCGTTTGCATAGTGATTTCTTCAACAAAAAAATTAGTTTTTCCTCCGTCTCCTCAAGGTGTTGACTGGTACGTTGTACAGTTCAACAGGCATTGAGCGCACTCCCCCCTCTGGGACTGGGTGGTGCGGTGGGTCAGACACTGTCCTTTCACCCTCTGGGACTGGGTGGTGCAGTGGGTCAGACACTGTCCTTTCACCCTCTGGGACTGGGTGGTGCAGTGTGTCAGACACTGTCCTTTCCCCCTCTGGGACTGGGTGGTGCGGTGGGTCAGACACTGTCCTTTCACCCTCTGGGACTGGGTGGTTCAGTGGGTCAGACACTGTCCTTTCCCCCTCTGGGACTGGGCGGTGCGGTGGGTCAGACACTGTCCTTTCCCCCTCTGGGACTGGGTGGTGCAGTGGGTCAGACACTGTCCTTTCACCCTCTGGGACTGGGTGGTGCAGTGGGTCAGACACTGTCCTTTCACCCTCTGGGATTGGGTGGTGCAGTGGGTCAGACACTGTCCTTTCACCCTCTGGGACTGGGCGGTGCAGTGGGTCAGACACTGTCCTTTCACCCTCTGGGACTGGGTGGTGCAGTGGGTCAGACACTGTCCTTTCCCCTCTGGGACTGGGTGGTGCGGTGGGTCAGACACTGTCCTTTCACCCTCTGGGACTGGGTGGTGCGGTGGGTCAGACACTGTCCTTTCCCCCTCTGGGACTGGGTGGTGCAGTGGGTCAGACACTGTCCTTTCACCCTCTGGGACTGGGTGGTGCGGTGGGTCAGACACTGTCCTTTCCCCCTCTTGGACTGGGTGGGGCAGTGGGTCAGACACTGTCCTTTCCCCCTCTGGGACTGGGCGGTGCAGTGGGTCAGACACTGTCCTTTCCCCCTCTGGGACTGGGTGGTGCAGTGGGTCATGCACTGTCCTTTCCCCCTCTGCGACTGGGTGGTGCAGTGGGTCAGACACTGTCCTTTCCCCCTCTGGGACTGGGCGGTGCAGTGGGTCAGACACTGTCCTTTCCCCCTCTGGGACAGGGTGGTGCGGTGGGTCAGACACTGTCCTTTCACCCTCTGGGACTGGGTGGTGCAGTGGGTCAGACACTGTCCTTTCCCCCTCTGGGACTGGGTGGTGCAGTGGGTCAGACACTGTCCTTTCTCCCTCTGGGACTGGGCGGTGCGGTGGGTCAGACACTGTCCTTTCCCCCTCTGGGACTGTGTGTTGCGGTGGGTCAGACACTGTCCTTTCCCCCTCTGGGACTGGGTGGTGCAGTGGGTCAGACACTGTCCTTTCACCCTCTGGGACTGGGCGGTGCAGTGGGTCAGACACTGTCCTTTCACCCTCTGGGACTGGGTGGTGCAGTGGGTTGGATCGATGTGTATGTATGTGTGTGTGTGTGATGCTCAGTTGCTTTCTGTTTCAGGAGTGGGTGCCCGTTATCCGACAGGACATTCAGACTCAGCGGAAAATGAAACCACAGCCGCCGCTCAGTGATGCGTACCTCAGCGGCATGCCAGCCAAGCGTCGAAAGGTACCGCACTTCACCCCTGACCTTGTCCATGTGCCACTGGCATTAATCTTGCCATTCAGGAGCAAGTTGAGCAAAACTCTCATTTCTTAACTAATTTGGCGAATGTAACAGGGGAATTTAGGAGGAGGAGAACAGGGACAGGTTGATTAAGCTGTCAAAAAAGCATAAGGAATCCTGGGCTTTATAGTGGCATGGAGTACAAAAGCAAGGAAGTTATGCTGAACCTTTTGTCAATCACTGGTTAGGCCCCAGCTTGGAGTATTGTGTTCAATTCTGGGCACCCCACTGTAGGAAGGACATCAAGACCTTAGACAGGGTGCCGAGGAGATTTACTGGAATGGTACCAGGAACGAGGGACTTCAGGTATGGGGAGAAGCGGGATTGCTCTCTTTAGAGCAGAGAAGGTTAAGATTTAATAGAGGTGTTTTGATAAAGTAAGTAAGGAGAAACTGTTTCCACTGGCAGGAGGGTCGGTAACCACAGATTTAAGATAAGTGGCAGAAGAACCAGAGAGGGAGATGATGTAAAACATTTACATGCAGCGAGTTATGATCTGGAATGCGCTGCCTGAAACGGCGGTGGAAGCAGATTCGACAGTAACTTTCAAAAGTGAATCTGATAATGTACTTCAAAATGAAAGATTCGCAGGGCTGCGGGCATAGAGCATGGGAGTGGGACTAATTGGACGGCTCTTTCAAAGAGCGGGCACGGAAACGATGGGCAGAACGGCCTCCTCCTTCTGTGCTGCGTGATTCTACGAACAGACTTCAGGCGTGGCTTGTGTTCTGCGCTGCCTGCTCTGTTTCAGTCAGCAGTATTGAAGGTTTCTGCCGTTCTGTGGCACCTTGTTGTCGGGACGTGATACACCAGCAAGGGGAGGCACTGCTCTCTGTAGAAGCAGGGACAGTAGCCCAGCTTTAAGTGCTGCAGTGGTACTTGGAAGCAGCACAGCATCTCACAATCGGCTCACTCTTCACAATAGCGTTAAACGTCTTGTGTATGCGCTCGCTTCCTGACACTTTAATGTCAACGTTCCCCATTGAAAGCGCCCAAGTAAGTATTTAGAATTGGAAATCTGTATGTAAACCGTTTCCTGTGGGGACCTGGCCAGCAGGTGGTGGTGTACAATGCATTTCTCAAGTCTCGTTACCAATTCTGTTGCCATCTTGTATGTTTGGGGGAAAAAATGCATTCACCGACTGACCGTGGGCAGTTTACTAGTATTTTTAAAACGCTTTGGTGCTGGTTGGAATCTACAGTAGCTAAGGCAGCATCTGTGAAGAGAGAAACAGAGTTAACGTTTCAGGTCGATGACCTTTCGTCAGAACTGGAAAAAAGCAGGAAATGGAACAGATTTTTAAGTAAGTGTAGAGGCTGGGAAAGGGGGGAGGGGATGAAAGAACAAAAGGGAAGGTCTGTGATAGGATAGAAGGCAGGAGAGATTGAGAGACATTGAGAGATATTCAAGGCAAAAGGAGATGGTAATGGGACAGGTTAAGAAACATGAATGGCTCGAGATGAAGTGTAAATTGCACTGGCAGAATGAAAGGCAGCTGCCATGTGGGAGAGAAGAACAGATACAAACAAAAGGTGTGGATAAAAAATATATATATGATCGGGGCTGAGGTTATGATCTGAAATTGTTGAACTCTATGTTGAGTCCAGAGGGCTGTAAAGTGCCTAATTGAAAGATGAGGTGCTGTTCCTCGAGCTTACATTGAGCTTCAGTGGAACAATGTAAGAGGCCGAGGACGGTGAGGTCTGAGTGGGAGTGGAGCGGAGAATTAAAGTGACAGGCGACCGGAAGCTCAGGGTCCCCCTTACGGACTGAACGGAGGTGTTCCACAAAGCGGTCACCCAATCTGCGTTTGGTCTCCCCAATGTAGAAAGAGACCACATCGTGAGCAGCGAATACAGTATACTAAATTGCAAGAAGTACAAGTAAATGACTGTTTCACCTGGAAGGGGTGTTTGGGGCCCTGGACAGTGGGAAGGGGGGAGGTATAAGGGCATGTGTTGCATCTCCTGCGCTTGCACGGGAAGGTGCCGGGCGAAGGGGAAGGGGTGTTGGGGGTGGTAGAGGAGTGGACTAGGGTGTCGCGGAGGGAGCGGTCCCTGCGGAATGCTGAAAGGGGAAGTGAGGGGAAGATGCGTTTGGTGGTGGGATCATGCTGGAGGTGGTGGAAATGGCGGAGGATGATCCGTTGAATGTGGAGGCTGGTGGGGTGAAAGGTGAGGACAGGGGGAACTCTATCGTGGTTCAGGGAGGATGGGGCAGGGGTGAGGACAGAAGTGTGGGAGATAGAACGGACACGGTCAAGGGCCGTGTCAACCACAGTAGAGGGGAATCCTCGGTTGAGGAAAAAGGAAGACATGTCGGAAGCACTGGTATGGAAGGTGGCATCGTCAGAGCAGATGCGGCGGAGACGGAGAAACTGGGAGAATGGAATAGAGTCCTTACAGGAGGTGGGGTGGGAGGAAGTGTAGTCCAGGTAGCTGTGGACCATCATCTTTTGCCTTGAATATCTCTTAATGTCTCTTAACTTCTCCTGCCTTCTATCCTATCACAGACCTTCCCTTTTGTTCTTTCATCCCCTCCCCCCTTTCCCAGCCCCTACACTTGCTTAAAAATCTGTTCCATTTCCTGCTTTTTTCCAGTTCTGACAAAAGGTCATTGACCTGAAACGTTAACTCTCTTTCTCTCTTCACAGATGCTGCCTGACCTGCTGAGTAGCTCCAGCATTTTCTGTTATTATTTCAGATTTCCAGCATCTGCAGTATTTTCTTTTTCTACAGTAGCTAAGTCTGGTTGACATGAAAGTGACACCGGAACAGGAGTAGGCCGTTCAGCCCCTCCAGCCCGTTCTGCCATTCGGTTAGATCGGTCATTAAATACATTTAAGGTGGAGATAGACAGTTTTTTTGCAAGATAAGGGAGTGAAGGGTTATGGGGAGCAGGCGGGGAAGTGGCTTTGAGCCCAAGATCAGCCACGATCTTATTGAATGGCGGAGCAGGCCTATTCCTGCTCCTATTTGTTATGTTCTTATGTGGCTGATCTGTATCTCAACCCCATTTACCTGCCTTGGTTCCGGAACCCTTAATACCCTTACCCAACAAAAATCTATCAATCTTCAGTTTTGAACTTTTCAATTGACCCCCCCCCAGCCTTTTTGGGGAGAGAGTTCCAGATTTTCACTACCCTTTTATGTGAAGAAGTGCCTCCTGACATCACCCCTGAACGGCCTAGCTCTAATTTTAAGGTTATGCCCCCTTGTTCTGGACTCCCCCCACCAGAGGAAATAGTTTCTCTCTATCTACCCAATCAAATCCTTGATTTGACAGTCCTGATTCTGGCTTATCGCTCCATTTAGGCGCCAGTATTGCTGCGATGCTGGTACTTGTTACTGGGAATGTTTGCTAGCCAGCAGCATCGCGTTCCACCGCTGGCTGAACCCATGTGCAGTTCACCGATTCGTTGGCATCTGATCGCCAGTGAAATCTTCAGCGCTGCTGGTGTGCTGACAGAGCAGCTCGCACTTCATTCACGTTGAAACATGACAGCAGTCGAGCGAACAAGGCCGGGCAGAAATAGACCCTCTGGACCGTCCAGCCTGTCTCTCGCAATTGTGAAACCTTGTGCATCACGATATAGGCACTCCCCACCCGGAAAGCCATGGGATAGAGTCATAGAGTTAGACAGCACAGAAAGAGGCCCTTCGGCCCATCTCCTGGGAGAGGCGGAAAACCCGATTTTTTTTTTTTTTAAACCCAGGCCAATTTGGGAAGCAAAGAAAATCTGGGAAATTTCTCTCCGACCCCATTAAGCGATCAGAACTAGTCCAGGATACCACCCTGATTAACGTTATACCGTAGCTGCCCTTTGCACGAGGTGATCACTGCCCCAGCCAGAAGCAGGTCAAAGCTCTCGCTTGAAGGAATTCAGCGATTCAGCGTCCACCGCACGAGCCTGTTCCAGAGTTCCTCTGTTCTCTGGGAAGTGAAGCCACCTCCTGACATCTAGCCTCAAATCCGGGCCTGGTAAAACTTAAAACTGTGACCACCTCACCCCCACCGTCTACTCGAACACAATCTATTCCCTTCCCCCTTCGTTTAAAACACGTTTGAAGGATCTTTAGAAAGCTTAAACAGAAGGTTACAGTTACGCCGCGACGTGACGTGACGCATGAGCGGCAGCAGGCGGTCGCGGTCTCGAGCCAAAATTCGCAGCCCCCGTTGTTCTGAGGTTTTCTTCCATCTGTTGCAGACGATGCAGGGCGAAGGGCCGCAACTCTCGCTAGCAGATGCTGTCGGGAAAGCCGCAAAGGCTGCCGGCGTGAAGCCGGTCACCAGCGCCGAGAGTCTGACCAGAGATCTAGAGCGAGCAGAGGCGCAAGAAGCCTACAGGCAACAGGTAAAATGCGTTACCGCTGAGCAACCCAGCAAAGAGTAGGAGGCGGGCTGGTTAGCTTGGTTTGGAGGGGTGGGCTTCAGGTTGTTGAAGAATTGCGGGGGAAGGCGAGAGTTCTGTGGTTGTGAATGAAAGAATGAGTTAGACGAGGCTACTGCAACCAGTCTCGTTCTTCCTCCTCCTCACTGCTGGAATCATTGTACCTGTAAAACCAGGAATTTGGAGCTGGGGGAGGCAGGGAGGAAAGTTGAGAGGCGCAGCGACAGAGTAGAGGGTTGAAGGCTAGCGGTGAGTTCGTGTCATCTGTCAGACAGTGAGTTTTCTCTTGCGTTCCGTCTCGAGCGTGAGCGATGGGCTAGAGGAAATCTCCCCCAGGTATGGGATGCTCCAGTTCTGGCCTCTTGTGCATCCCTGATTTTAATCGCTCCACCATTGGCGGCCGTGCCTTCAGCTGTCTGGGCCCTAACCTCTGGCATTCCCTCCTTAAACCTCTCCGCCTCTCCTCCTTTGAAGACACTCCTTAAAACCTACCTCTTTGGCCAAGCTTTTGGTCATCTGCCCTAATATCTTGTCGGGCTGGAGGAGGTTAGAGAGATGGGGAGGGGCGAGGCCATGGAGGGATTTGAACGCCAGGAATTTAAAATCGAGGTGTTGGTAGACCTTTTTATTGTAAAAGGTCTCAGTACATTTATAATTTGCTGCAGGCCCCCTGGGCCAGAGAGTGGATACAGTTAGCCAGGTTAGCTGCTGCTGATTACCATCGAGGGGTCCCTGCTGGCAAGAGTAGATGAGGACATGTTTGGGCTTAGCTCAGATGCCCTCTTTGTTATAATAATGTGCTCACCATGCATGAAAAATGACCAGCTAGGGGTAGGTACCAGCGGGCGGCTGCTACCCATTGAACTATTCCAACAAGAGTAAGAGGAGGGGTGGGGCCGATTAGGGACCAAAAAGGAGACCTACGCATGGAGGCAGGGGGTAAAGCTGAGGTACTAAATGAGTACTTTGCATCTGTCTTCACCAAGGAAGAGGATGCTGCCGTAGACATAGTGAAGGAGGAGGTAGTAGAGACACTTGATAGGATAAAAATTGATAAAGAAGAGGTATTAGAAAGGCTGGCTGTACTTAAAGTAGATAAATCACCAGGAGCGGATGGGATGCATCCTAGGATGCTGAGGGAATTGAGGGCGGAAATCGTGGAGGTACTGGTCATCATATTCCAATCATCCATAGATACGGGAGTGGTGCCAGTGGACTGGAGAATTGCAAATATTACACCATTGTTCAAAAAAGGGTGTAAAGATAAACCCAGCAACAACAGGCCAGTCAGTTTAACCTCGGTAGTGGGGAAGCTTTTAGAAACCGTAATCGGGGACAAAATCAACAGTCACTTGGATAGGGGTGGATTAATTAAGGAAAGCCAGTATGGATTTGTTAAAGGCAAATCGTGTTTAACCAACTTGATCGAGTTTTTTGATGAGGGTAATGCGGTTGACGAAGTGTACGTGGATTTCCAAAAGGCGTTCGAAAAGTGCCACATAATGGGCTTGCCAGCAAAATTGAAGCCCATGGAATAAAAGGGACAGTGGCAGCCTGGATACGAAATTGGCTAAGTGACAGGAACAGAGAGTAGTGGTGAACGGTTGTTTTTCGGACTGGAGGAAGGTGTACAGTGGTGATCCCCAGGGGTCGGTTCTAGGACCACTGCTTTTCTTGGTATATATTAATGACGTGGGTGTACAGGGCACAATGTCAAAATTTGCAGATGACACAAAACTTGGAAGTATAGTGAACAGTGAGGAGGAGAGTGATAGACTTCAGGAAGACATAGACAGGCTGGTGAAATGGGCGGACACGTGGCAGAAAAGTATGAAGTGATACATTTTGGTAGAAAGAATGAGGAAAGGACATATAAACTAAATGGTACAATCCTAAAGGGGGTGCATGAACAGAGAGACCTGGGGGTATGTGTGCACAAATCGTTGAAGGTGGCAGGGCAGGTTGAGAAAGCATTTAAAAAGGCTACGGGATCCTGGGCTTCATAAATAGAGGTATAGAGTACAAAAGTGTGGAAATTATGATGAACCTGCATAAAACACTGGTTCGGCCCCAACTGGAGTACTATGTCCAATTCTGGGCACTACACTTTAGGAAGGATGTGAAGGCCTTAGAGAAGGTGCAGAAAAGATTTACGAGAATGATTCCAGGAATGAGGGACTTCAGTTATGTAGATAGACTGGAGAAGCTGGGGTTGTTCTCCTTGGAGCAGAGAAGATTGAGAGGAGATTTGATAGAGATGTTCAAAATCTTGAGGGGTCTGGCTAGGGTAGATAGAAAGAAACTGTTCCCATTGGCAGAAGGGTCGAGAACCAGAGGACACAGATTTAAGGTGATTGGCAAAAGAACCAAAGGCGACGTAAGAAAAAACTTTTTTCCGCAGCGAGTGGTTAGGATCTGGAATGCACTGGCTGAAAGGGTGGCGGCAGATTCAATCACTGCTTTCAAAAGGGTGTTGGATAAATATCTGAAGGAAAAAAAATTCAGGGCTACGGGGAAAGGGCAGGGGAGTGGGACTAGCTGAGAATCGGCATGGGCTCGACGGGCCGAATGGCTACCTTCTGTGCTGTAACCATTCTATGATTCTATGAAGAGTAAGTGGTAGAGGTTTAAAAAAAAATTGCTGGGATATTTTTAGCTATGAGGAAAGATTGGATAGGCTGGTGTTGTTTTCTTTGGAACAGACGAGGCTGAGGGGAGACCTAATTGAGCTGTATAAAATTATGAGGGGCCTGGATAGAGTGGATAGGAAGGACCTATTTCCCTTAGTAGAAGGGTCAATAGCCAGGGGGCATAGATTTAAAGTAATTGGTCGGAGGTTTAGAGGGGATTTGAGGAGAATATTTTTCACCCAGAGTGGGGTGGGGGTCTGGAACTCACTGCCTGAAAGGGTGGGAGAGGCAGAAAGCCTCATCACATTTAAAAAGTACTTGGATATGCACTTGAAGTGCTGTAACCTACAAGGCTACGGACCAAGTGCTGGAAATTGGGATTAGGGTGGAGAGCTCTTTGTCGGCCGGCACGGACAAGATGGGCCGAATGGCCTCCTCCTGTGCTGTAAATTTCTATGATTCTATGGGGAAAGAGCGGAGGAGTGGGACTAACGGGATCGCTCTTCGAAAGAGCCGGCGCAGGCAGACTCGATGGGCCGAATGGCCTCCTCCTGTGCTGCAGGTGGGCGGAAAGCTGGGAGCGGCAGAGTGGTGTGGAAGGGAGACGGACTTTGAACTCAACCTGAGAATTTTTTTTTTTTTCCCCCCCCCCACTTCCTCCATTCAGATTCAGTCAGACATCCAGAAGAGGATAAGAGAAGACCCAGAATACAGCGCGCAGCGGTTTCCAAACACACACACTGCCTTCGAGGAGCACTCCTAGTGCCGCCTCCGTCCCCACCACCACCACCACCCCACCCGGGGACTCGAGCTACTTGTGTGCGATTTCTAACCAGGGGACGAGCGAGCAGAAGGTTCGGATGTTGTGTCGGTCCCCGCCAAGAATCCACTCATTGTCCGCGATGTTTAATTATTCCCCTCCCGCCACTGGGCTCTGGGTGTTGCACTTTTTTTTGTTTGTTTGTTCAAATTCTTAAATAAAGTACCACAGCTCAGCGCTGCAGTGAAGCCTGATAACCTCGGTAAGCTTTTCAATATATTTTTTCCGCTGAAGGAAAGTTGAGGTCCTTTTTTTTTTTCTCTTTCTCTTGATCGATCGCTCACTCACTCATTCTCTTGCACATACCTTCTAAGCCGGTGGAAAGAAAGGCAGCAAAACTATCTCCCAAAGCGTCTGCACGCCACAGATTAGGTAACGGACACGGGGAAGGCTGTGCGAGCCGTGCTTGTTCAAGCGTCCAGAGGAGAGCTACATTTCCCCTCCTCCCCCTCCCTCCTCTGCCACTTCTCCCCGCACTCTCCTCAAATCATGATGCGGAGATGCCGGTGTTGGACTGGGGTGGACAAAAGTGAGAAGTCGCACAACACCAGGTTATAGTCCAACAGCTTTATTTGAAATCACAAGCTTTCGGAGCTGCTGCTCCTTCGTCAGGTGAAGTGAAGAAATGCATATGGGCACAGCATAAATAGTCAGAGAACAATGCCAGATGACTACAGTTAATCTTTCTAACTGCCCTTTATCACACCTCGGCAGAGAGACAATCACGGCAATCAAAGGTGTGGATGGTGTCCAACCAGGTCAGTCAGGAAGACATTCCATCAAAGACAATAGCAAAATACAACAAAGACAATGAGGTGGGGTCACAAGGGGTCAAATGTGGACCTGGTGTTGTGCAACTTCTCACTTTTGTCCTCAAATCACGACCGTTCCAGTGACACCCTCCCCTCGTTGGAAAGTTGACGTGCGGTTGTCCACGCGATTCGGTCTCGGTTGTGATGGTTCCCCCGCCCATACCCAGCGGCGCTCATTGTCCAGGCTCGCGTGTGAAGAATACAGCGCGCAAATGGCACACATCCTAGTGCCTCCAGGAGAGTGGAACAAACAAAGGGCCAACTAATGAAGCATTACTTCTTGAAGCTTTAATTCATTTGTGAAAAAAAAGTTGTGCTGCATTCACCCTGATTGATTTCAGCCTATTAGTCAAACCAGCACTGAGAGTTTGAACCAAAAAGCGAGTGCTCATTTAGTCAGATTTTTTACGTCCTCTTTAGCAAGTGCTTAAAGGGAAAGTCAAATCTAGGGCGGTAACTTCTAGTTGGCACCCACCTCCATTTTTACAGCGAAGAGAACATGATTTCAGATTTCCAGCATCTGCAGTATTTTGCTATTGTATTAGTGTTTGGTTCACTGCCACTTCTCTTCTAGGAGTGCCCACCTTGAAGAAGTTCTGCTCTTCTCTCCGACGGGATTTCCGTTTCACTCTTCAACCATGTTCATCTTCATTGCTTTCGGTTTCCCTTCTCGCGTTTGATCAGGTATCTGCCACCAGTTCTGACGAAGGGTCACAGACCTGAAACGTTAACTCTGTTTCTCTCTCTCTCTCCGCGGATGCTGCCTGACCTGCTGAGTGTTTCCAGCATTTTCTGTTGTTTCATTTTCTGTTGTTGTTGTTGACGTGACGTTATTTTTGTTGGCTGCCTGGAAACCGGCGAGTCGGGGTCTCCTCTGCCAAGGCTGCTCCGCGAGCTCAGCGACTTGAGAGTGACCTAACATGGCTCCGTTAGAAAGAACGTGGGCTGCGAGCCACGACAGGCCTGAAAACCGTTTTGGGAGCATTAAGGCAACTAACCGGGTACACTATATACACCTCCGCTCAGTCCGTAAGGGGGACCCCGAGCTCCCGGTGGCCTGTCACTTTAATTCTCCACTCCACTCCCACTCTGACCTCACCGTCCTCGGCCTATTACACTGTTCCACGGAAGCTCAGCGTAAGCTCGAGGAACAGCACCTCATCTTTCGTTTAGGCACCTTACAGCCCTCTGGACTCAACATCGAGTTCAACAATTTTAGATCATAACCTCAGCCCCTATCACATTTATATTTTATTTTTTCATCCACCCTTTTGTTTGGCTTTTCCTCCCAGAAGCTGGCAGCTGTCCTTCATTCTGCCAGTGCATTTCACACTTCTTTTAGCCTCAACCTGTCACATTAACACCTCCTCTTGCCTTGATCATCTCTTAATGTCTCTTAATCTCTCCTTTTGTTCTTTCATCCCCTCCCCCTTTTCCCAGCATTATCCTTGCTTTAAATCTATTTCATTTCCTGCTTTTTTCCAGTTCTGACGAAAGGTCTTCGACCTGAAACGTTAACTCTGTTTCTCTCTCCACGGATGCTGCCTGGCCTGCTGAGTTTTTCCAGCGTTTTCTGTTGTTGTTTCGGATTTCCAGCATCCGCAGTATTTTGCTATCTACACTATATATAAAATAAGGTTATAGAAATAATTCTTTATAATCGAATGGGGGCAGAGAGTTTGAACCAAAAAGTACTTTGAATTGCCGAGTTTACTCTCAAATCGTTGAGAGCCACAGAAACAAGCAGCGACGGCTCTGACTGGCCTCTCGGGTTGAACAGGAGATGCGGCAGAACCTCTCCGATCCAAACTCCCACCGCGAGGAGGCCTTGGAATAAATCCATAGTCTCTTTTTTTTGAACGTCATCAAAGGTGTTCACGCAAACTTTATAAGCTGAATGCTAAGCTGGTACAGAGCACACATGCTGTGCAAGTAGCTGCAGCGGTGAGTCTGCAGGTATTTTGAGTTACTGCGGTTTATTTAAGAGGAAAGTTTACGAGGCAAGTGTGCGTCTGTGTCCTTGCACATTTTGCAGATTTGACTCCAAATGGTGTGTTTAAGAACATAAGAAATAGGAGCAGGAGTAGGCCAATCGGCCCCTCGAGCCTGCTCCGCCATTCAATAAGACCATGGCTGATCTGATCCTAACCTCAAATCTAAAGAACGCAAGAAGTAGGAGCAGGACCCGGCCACTCAGCCCCTGGGCCCGCTCCGCCACCCACAGGGCCCTGACTGATCCGAACTCAGCCTCATGTCCAATTTCCTGCCCGCTCCCCGTAACCCCTAATTCCCTTTACTTCTAGGAAACTGTCTCTTCTGTTTTAAATTTATGTAATGATGTAGCTTCCACAGCTTCCTGGGGCAGCAAATTCCACAGACCTACTACCCTCTGAGTGAAGAAGTTTCTCCTCTTCTCAGTTTTGAAAGAGCAGCCCCTTATTCTAAGATTATGCCCCCTAGTTCTAGTTTCACCCATCCTTGGGAACATCCTCCCCGCATCCACCCGATCCAACCCCTTCACAATCTTATATGTTTCAATAAGATTGCCTCTCATTCTTCTGAACTCCAATGAGTAGAGTCCCAATCTACTCAACCTCTCCTCATATGTCCATCCCCTCATCCCCGGGATTAACCGAGTGAACCTTCTTTGTACTGACTCGAGAGCAAGTATTATTTGAAACAATTTATTAACGGGATACTGATATATAATGGGCCAAATATAAAAGTTGCTGAATTTTTGGGGTATCTTTGTTTCCTGCTGTGCACACCTGTCCACTTGTACCTCCAATTCGTGTATAAAGAAGGTCTGTGTCGCTACATGGGCTGGAGACGGTCGAAAACCTACTGTCGTGGGGACAATCCATTCGGCAGTGGTGGGCAAGGGAGAAGGAACTGAGCATGTCCCAGTGGGGGTGGTGTCAAACTCATTCCCGAGTGTCTTGCACAGCAGATGGGTGGTTAAAGTGACGATCCTTCCCTTAAGTGGGTTATTCCATCGAGGAAATTTGAAAAACAAAAATTGAATGCTGGAAATGTACAACAGGTCTGTCAGCATCTGAGAGCGAAG
This sequence comes from Squalus acanthias, assembly GCA_030390025.1. Lineage (NCBI taxonomy): Eukaryota > Metazoa > Chordata > Chondrichthyes > Squaliformes > Squalidae > Squalus > Squalus acanthias. The sequence goes on from CM059449.1 coordinate 14,662,555, forward strand.
TTTTTGGTTAGTTCCCTCATCAGAAGCAGGTTCCGTGTAGGATTGCACCTGAAGCGTCAAACTTCTCTTTTTCTGTTGCGGATTGGTCTGTGCATTTCCAGCATTTTCTGATCTCATATATAATATATCTCATCTCTCTCTCCCTCTCATATATACCTCGCTCTCTAGATAAGAGAGACCAGCACTAGTATTGCAAACATTGATTCTCCTGTTAAATCCATTGTCTATATATAAAAGGAAAACCGGATATAAGAACGTAGGAGCAGGAGTCGGTCATTTGGTCCCTCGATAAGATCATGGCTGATCTGAACTTGGCCTCAACTCCACTTCCCTGCCTGCTCCCCATGACCCTTGACTCCCTTACCTTTCAAAAATCTGTCTATCTCCACCATAAATATATTCAATGACCCAGCCTCCACAGCTCTCTGGGGAAGAGAATTCCAAAGATTCACGACCCTATGAGAGAAGAAATTCCTCCTCATTTCCGATTTAAATGGGTGTCCCCTTATTCTGAAATTATGCCCCCTAGTTCTAGATTCCCCCACGAGGGGAAACATCCTCTCTGCATCTACCCTGTCAAGCCCCTTCAGAATCTTATATGTTTCAATAAGATCCCCTCTCATTCTTCTAAACTCCAATGAGTATAGGCTCAACCTTTCTTCATAAGACAACCCCTTCATCTCCGGAATCAACCTCGTGAACCTTCTCTGAACTGAATATCTATTATGTATTGAAAATCTACTTCTGCCCACACTTCCCGTCTAGAAAACCTGCTGTCGTATTTTTGCCCCACTTTTATGTCAACTCCCATTATGAATTCCTATGTCCACATTTATGATAGAAATTACCTATGTAAACCTGTCACTCTGTAATTACACCCTCTTGCCAGTGGTGGCGCTGTAGTGCCTCAGTTTTACGCCTCCCAGCTCCTCGCCCTGTAATGCAGAGAAACTTCTGTGATCCAACCAGCTCTTTTGCTTCCCAAATTCCTGTGCGTTTTTTCTATTTCACTATAGATGACTTTACAGTTGGGCTTCTTGCCTTGAATTCTGTGCTCCTGCCATTATAAGATAAAATGAATTGGACTGAGAGAAAATTCATTTTTTTATTGTTTCGGATTATTTTAACAGCAAATGTTTATTTAGTGACTAGTTTTATCCGTTGCCCAGACGACACGTTCTGTGTTTGAAACCCAGACAAAATTTGGCGACCACAAGGAAGCTGTCATCCGAGATTCCTTGTGATAAAGGGCGGTGCAGTGGGTCAGACCCCATCCTTCCACAAAAAGCAAAATACTGCGGATGCTGGAAATCTGAAATAAAAACAAAATGCTGGAAACACTCAGCAGGTCAGGCGGCATCTGTGGAGAGAGAAACAGAGTTAACGTTTCAGGTCGATGACCTGTCTTCAGCACCAAATGGTGCAGTCGGTTAGACTCTTCACCTGTTTCTGGGTTCAAATCCATCCTGCACCAATAGGACAAGAGCCTCCTAGGTGTGAAGTGAGTTTGGAGCAGTCCGATCGAGTTCCTATTGGACCCATTAGCATGAAACACTAATTTATGGGCCAGAAATTCGGCTCTCCGGCTTCCTGCGGGTGCAAGAATCGCGCGCGTACTTACATACCGCGCCTGCCGTTGGGCTTTGGGCCCGCGTGGAATTCGGCTCCTGGGCCTCCTGCAGCTGCCAGCGCGCAGTGCTTGCGTATCCCAGGGGCGCAGTTAGTTCGAAGCGTCCCCTGGGATCACGTGGGCCATGGAGAGCCAATCGGAGCAGGGAATCTTCATTCATAGATTTTGACAGGAAGACCTGTCAAATCTATGAATAGAGTTCGGCCCCAAAACCTCACTAAAACTTCAAATACATTTTTAAATAAACATCACATTTTTAAAATAACTAAATTACATAAATTAACTAAACAAAAATTTAAATTTTTGAAAAAATTAATTACATTTTTTAACGGTGCTAAAAATAAACTTACCTTTCTTTAAAGTATGTAAAAAAAAAAATAAACCTGTTGAAAAAATGTTTAAATTGTACTTAATTCACAACTTGTTAAAAGCAGGCCTTGCGCCTCCTTTTTCCCCGCGCAGCTTCTCCATACTTACCCTCACGGAGAAACCTGAAAAAAAAAACCGAAGTTCGCTGCGTGCGCGCTGCCTCTCAGAGGTTCGACCTCTGAACCCCTTCCTTCAGGGGAATGGAAGTTCTGGTTTCCAGCGCATGTGCGAAACCAGCACTTTCATTGGGTCTACGGGTGAGTACACAGCGCGTACTCATCCGTGGAGACCCGAATTTCTGGCCCATACAGAGACGCTACGCGGGATAACTGGTGGGGGTGGGGGTGGGGCGGCACATGTCACGTTTGGTACAATAGGGGGTGGTCTTCTGAGGCTGATGTTCTGGCACTTTGATGCAGTGCAAAGGGAGTTGAACTCTGCAAGCTTGTATGCATACCTAGCCTGGCGGCGCTGGATGCTGAGAGTTGGTATTCCTCAGTATCATCATCTCACCTTAGTGATGATAAAATTACACGTTTAAAAATTGCTTGTGTACATTTGAACTTCCGCCCTTCTAAAATCCACAACGTGATGCTATAACAAAGGGTGGACTGTGACAAAGGGCATGTCCAACTTTCATTTTAAAGTTGCTCTGCCCCTGAATTTGGTCGCGGCGCAGTTCTATAAGTTGATGCGTATGGGATCCCTTGTTAAAATTATAATCAGAAATTTAACCTTCGGTTGAACCACGAAATAGCCTTATTCCAGGCAGCGTAACCCGGGTTTATTTACTGTGTTGGCAGCAACATTGTTAGAGGGATCGCCTGCACCCGACCCAATATGCTATAATGTTGCTTGGAGCGTCTTATGCGCAACTTTCTTAATTCATCACCTACCACCACAGTGACAGGTCTTCAACCGTCAGTACCATTGCTTCAGGCTAATGCTACGCAGCTCAAAATGCTGTCAACAGACACAACCCGGGTTTTGAAGGGTAGAATCCATCACTCTTAATGCCGGTTGTTTTTTTCTCCACAGTTCAAGTGAACACGGAATGAAAGTGTTGCATAATCCACCGTTACGCTTGACTGAACTCCCACTGGAGTGAGCTGACTGTCATTGAAATCCTTTGATCTTAACTGCGCATCCTTAGTGGTGCAGTTCACAGGGGAGAAATCATTTTTTTTGACAGGATGATTTTGAACTTCATGAGTGCTAAGGTTTCGATTAAGTCGAAGCAGAATTGTTAAGTGCACAGGGTTAGTATAGGGGTTAGCACAGGGCTCCCGCAAACCCCATTAAATTCTGCTGTTTTCCCTTTTGAAATGTTTCCTGCATGTTCCTGACAAGTTTTAATATATTGTGTGCGATACTGTGCAGCATAACATAACTGCAACCAAACGAGAAATGTAATAGAAAGAAACATGCCATGATGCATATTCTATGGCACCATGTGAATGTGATGCTTCCTGGATCCAGAATACCCTATCTCGGTGTCTGTTAGCTGTGTAGAATAGTACACACTGAATTATAGATACACCCCTTGGTTTTGAGTCCCAGTGCAGTCTCTTTTAAACCAAATTATTTTTGCATAGGTTTCCTCTCCATTCCCCTTCTCCACCCCCACCCCCCACCCCCACCCCACTTCCCTGCAATTTTCTCCTGTAGATGTTGCTTCATGTAGGAGACTGTTCACCAGACATTCGCTGGTACCTTGCCCAACCGCTCACTCTTGTGTAAGCTTCTGCAGCGAATGCCAGCAACGGGTTTGACCCTGGGAAGCATCAGAGCTGAGTCGGACCAAGTCCCGTTCACCCATCACCCCCTGCGCTCGCTGACCTACATTGGCTCCCAGTTAAGCAATACCTCGATTTTAAAATTCTCATCCTTGTTTTCAAATCCCTCCATGGCCCTCGCCCCCCTCCCTATCTCTCTAACCTCTCCCTGCCCTACAACCCTCCAAGATATCTGCTCATCCAATTCTGGCCTCTTGCGCATCCCCGATTTTAACCGACCGTTGGTGGCTGTTCTTTCAGCTGCTGATGCACTAAGCTCTGGAATTCCCTCCCTTAAACCTCTCCGCCTCTCTTTCCTCCTTTTAAGACGCTCCGTAAAACCTACCTCTTTGAAAGGTTTGCTCTAATATCTCCTTAAGTGGCTCACTGTCAAATTTTGTTTGATAACACTCCTCTGAAACTCCTTGGGATGTTTTAAAGGCGCTATATAAATGCAAGTTGTTTTTTGATTCTGTTCCCCATCAATTTCCAGACCCGTGCGCTTCCCATATGGTTTTTGGGAAAACATAAGAAATAGGAGCAGGAGCCGGCCCTTCGAGCCTGCTCCGCCATTCAATGAGATCATGGCTGATCTTCTGCCTCAACTCCATTCACCGGCCCTATCACCATATCCCTTGATGCCCTTACTCGTCAGAAATCTATCGACTTCTATTTTGAATATACCCAATGACTGAGCCCCCACAGCCCTCTGGGGTAGAGAATTCCAAAGATTCACCACCCTCTGTGTGAAGAAATTTCTTCTCATCTCAGTCCTGAATGGCCTCCCCTTTATCCTGAGGCTGTGGCCCCTGGTTCTAGACTCCCCAGCCAAGGGAAACATTCTCCCAGCATCCACCCTATCAAGCCCTGTAATAATTTTGTATGCTTCAATGAGATCCCCTCTCATTCTTCTGAATTCAAGAGAATACAGGCCTAGTTTACTCAATCTCTTCTCATGCGACAGTCCCGCCATCCCAGGAATCAATCTCGTGAACCTCGAAAAGCTCCAACCTTGCCTACAGGCACTTAATGCTGCAACCCCATAGTCCAATCTCTCCCACTACCACGGCAGCCTCAGTTTTATAAGTGAATAGAGGCCGTTTATCTATCCATGGTGCTCAGTGAGCTCAAAATCTACAAGGGGTGAAATTCATCTGGGACGGTGGCGCAGTGTAAAACGGGTTACCGATGCACTATTGCCCAACAGGAATTTCACCCCTACATTGTTTGTGGAGCAGTTTTACTTCTGCTGAGCCTTTTGGGTGAATACCACCTCATTTGCATGAAATAAAGAACTTGCATTTTATGCAGTGCCCTTCACATCCAATGAATTGCTTTCTTTTTTATGAAAAAAAAAAGTCGTCCTGTTACATGAGCAAAAGCAGCAGCCAATTTTCTGCACACAGCAAGGTCCCCTTAGTCAACAACTGAGAGAAATGACGGCTAATCTGTTATGGCGGTGTTGGCCGAGGGGTGGATGTTGAGTGAGACACTCCGAGAGCACCTTGCTCTTCAAATAATGCCAACGGGCTCTTTTACTTCCACCTGCCTTGGTCAAGGAAGCCTCAGTTTAACGTCTCATCCGCAAGACAGCATCTGCCAACACAGCACTCCCTCCGTGCTCCACTGAAGCACCAGACTAGATTTATGTGCTGGAGTCCTGGAGTGAGGGCTTGAGTCCACAACTGGGAGATTTTTTTTAAAATTTGTTTATGGGATGTGGGCGTCGCTGGCAAAGCCAGCATTTATATTAGATGAAATAAACATAGTGAGAGAGGAAGTGTTAAGGGGTTTAGCAGCTTCAAAAGTGGATAAATCCCCAGGCCTGGATGAAATGTATCCCAGGCTGTTAAGCGAAGCAAAAGAGGAAATAGCAGAGGCCCTGACCATCATTTTTCAATCCTCTCTGGCTTCAGGTGTGGTGCCGGAGAACTGAAGGACTGCTAATGTGGTACCCTTGTTTAAAAAGGGAGAAAAGGATAGACCGAGTAATTACAGGCCAGTCAGCCTAACCTCGGTGGGAAAATTATTGGAAAGAATTCTGAAGGACAGGATAAATCTTCATTTAGAAAGACACGGATTAATCAAGGATAGTCAGCACGGATTTGTTAAGGGAAGGTCGTGTCTGCCAAACTTGATTGAATTTTTTGAGGAGGTAACCAGGAGGGTAGATGAGGGTAGTGCGTTTGATGTAGTTTACATGGACTTTAGCAAGGCTTTTGATAAGGTTCCACATGGCAGACTGGTCACAAAGTTAAAAGCCCATGGGATCCAGGGCAAAGTGTCAAGCTGGATTCAAAACTAGCTCGGAGACAGGAAGCAGAGGCTAATGGTTGATGGGTGTTTTTGTGACTGGAAGGCTGTTTCCAGTGGGGTTCCGCAGGGCTCAGTACTAGGTCCCTTGCTTTTTGTGGTATATATCAATGATCTAGACTTGAATATAGGGGGTGTAGCACCAGCTTTCTGGCCATTTTTATGAATCATATTTTATATCCAAAACCCCAATGGTAGGACACTGAGTAGTGTAGAGGAACAAAGGGACCTTGGAGTGCATGTCCACAGATCCCTGAAGGTAGTAGGCCAGGTAGATAAGGTGGTTAAGAAGGCATACGGAATGCTTGCCTTTATTAGCCGTGGCATAGAAAACAAGAGCAGGGGGGGTTATGCTTCAACTGTATAAAACACTAGTTAGGCCTCAGCTAGAGTATTGCGTGCAGTTCTGGTCACCACATTACAGGAAAGATGTGATTGCACTAGAGAGGGTACAGAGGAGATTTACAAGGATGTTGCCGGGAGTAGAGAATCTTAGCTATGAGGAAAGACTGGATAGGCTGGGTCTGTTTTCCTTGGAACAGAGGAGGCTGAGGGGAGACCTTATTGAGGTGTGTAAAATTATGAGGGGCATAGATAAAGTAGATAGAAAGGACCTATTTCCCTTAGCAGAGGGGTCAAAAACCAGGGGGCACAGATTTAAAGTAATTGGGGGACGGTTTTGAGGGGAAATTTCTTCACCCAGAGGGTTGTGGGGGTCTGGAACTCACTGCCTGAAAGGGTGGTAGAGGCAGGAACCCTAACCACATTTAAAAAGTACTTGGATGTGCACTTGGGATGCTCTAACCTGCAGGGCTACGGACCAAGAGCTGGGAAGTGGGATTAGGCTGGATAGCTCTTTGTTGGCCGGCGCGGACACAATGGGCCGAAATGGCCTCCTTCCGTGCTGTAACTTTCTATTATTCTATTATTGCCCATCCCTAGTTGCCCTTGAGAAGGTGGTGGTGAGCCGCCTTCATGAACTGCTGCAGTCCGTGTGGTGAGGGTCCTCCCACAGTGCTGTTCGGGAGGGAGTTCCAGGATTTTGACCCAGTGATGATGAAGGATCAGCGATATACTTCTAAGTCAGGATGGTGTGTGATTTGGAGGTGGTGGTGTTCCCATGCGCCTGCTGCCCTTGTCCTTCTAGGTGGAAGAGGTCGGGGGTTTTGGATTCAGCAGAGAGAGAGACCTACCAACCGAACCAAGTTAACACCAATGAAGGGGTTGTGAGTGGCAGAATCAGAACCCTGAGGAATAATTTGAGCGCAGAAAGAAATTGAGATGAAAATACAGGAAATAAAGTAGATGTTTGAACAGTTTTTGAGCAAAGCACATTAGGAAAGAGGATATAACTACGCAGTTCCTGTCTGGCAGGTGAGATGTTAATTGTGTCCCGTGGGGTTGAGTAATTCCTCCTGCAGACTGACTTGCCGTGACTGGTTGATTATGTGAGAGCGATGATAGATAGAGAAATGAGATTGAAAGTCAAGCGGGTAGAGGAGCAGCGCAGCCAAAGCACATGCTGTGACTTCCTTCATCTGCCTTATCTCAATCACTCTTCCGTGTGGCATGTAACCTCTGCACTCTAGCAGGATTGCTGACCGACCCCGGCACCAACAAACCCAATTGAATGAAGCTCGCGAACGGCCAATACTTGTGGAAAATGGGGGTCACCATCCTGCTGCTTGCTGGGGTGGCAAAGGCTGGGATTAAGTCCCGAGGTCTGATATTTGCTCTACTCGTTAGGAAAATCACCCTGACAATCTTGGTAATTCTTTATAACTAATAGCTCTGGAGCATGAAAAAATAAAGACTTGCATTTCTCCAGCGCCTTTCACGACCTCAGGACGTCCCAACGCGCTTTACAACCAATGAAGTACTTTTGAAGTGTCGTCACTGTTGTAGGAAACGCGGCAGCTAATTTGTGCACAGTAAGATCCCACAAACAGCAATGTGATAATGACCGGATCATATTTTTTTTTTTTACTGATGTTGTTTGAGGGATAAATATTGGCCCAGGACGCTGGGGAGAACGCCCCTGTTCTTCAACATAGTGGCCGTGGGATCTTTTACACCCACCTGAGAGCGCAAACGGGATGATCAGCGTCTCATCCGAAAGACGGCACCTCCGACAGAGCAGCACCCCCTCACTACTGCACTGGAGTGACAGCCTAGATTTATTTGAAGTGAAATTGGGATGGGTGGGTGAGTCTTAGTCTCCAAATCAGATTTCCCACCTCCACCCACCCCCCCCCCCCCACTTCATATTTTAGAGGTTTCCAGATATTTGATTGACAAACCCAACTGATCCAGAACCAGACCGTGACAAATCCTAGAATAGATGCATTTAAGGGGAAGCTCGATAAACGCATGATGGAGAAAGGAATAGAAGGACATGTTGATAGGGTGAGATGAAGAAGGGTGGGAGGAGGCTGGTGTGGAGCATAAACGCTGGTGTGGAGCATAAACACTGGCATGGACCAGTGCGAACGACCTGTTTCTGTGCTGAGAATACTATGAAACTGTGGAAAAAGGGCTGCCTATTTGTTATGAGTATGCAAAATCTTGTTTAATTCTGCCCCCTCCTGCTCATGCCCCCTTTATATGAGAGTAGGTATGCACATTGTTCCCAGTGCAGTAAGTGGTGGCTTACTGCACTGATGTCCCACCCTTCCGCTTCTTTCCTTCCTCCTAAAATTTGGCACCATTTTAAATCGTGCAGTTTGGTGTCATCTAACTAATCCTTCCAGATTTACTGGTACATGTTGTCGTGCACACCCTTCCTCCTCCGTCCTTCACTGTGTTGAAATCAAGGCTCATTGCACCGTTTCCTGTTATAACCATGTGGCCCAACCAACTGCATTTCACAACCTGGCTTTGGTTGCCCAATTTTGCAGATGGGAATTAACACCACCCCTGGCTCCTAAGTGATGCCAATGCTGCTTTCTTCTCTGGGCGGGGCGGGCAGGGGGGTCAAGGAACTCTGCCGTGGGTGGGAATTCTCACGGTAGTTTTGCGAGCTCAGAATTCTTACCGCCAGCAACAGATAACCATATCGTGCTGCCGTGGCTATCCCCTAGTGTGCTGGCCTTACATGCAGTTTTCCCACGTGTTACCAACCTCGCTGCCCGGGTCCATTCCTGGGCCTCGTACACAGCCCCACGCACTCTTCGCTGAATTTCATGGGGTACGCTCGTGTGCTAATGAATTACGATTCAGTGAGGATATTATAGACACCCTCTGTACAGACTGGAGCTCCAGACCTCAGGTAGGTAAGGAAGAAGAAGAGCTTTTATATAGCGCCTTTTACCAGCTCAGGATGCCCCAAAGTGGTTTACAGCCAATGAAGTCCTTTTTGAAGTGTAGTCAGTGTTGCAAAGGTGGTAATATGATGTCTCTGTGATCGTTTTTCATCCTCGACCTGTCTGCCTACCGCCTTTGACACAGTCGGCCACACCGTCCTCCTCCAACACCTCTCCCCCCATTGTCCAGTTCAGTGGGACTGCCCTCACTTGGTTTCCACTCTTACCTATCCAACCATAGCCAGAGCATCTCCAGCAATGGCTTCTCTTCCTGCCCCCAACACTGTTACTTTTGAAGTCCCCCGAGGATCTATCCTTGGCCCCTTCCTCCTCTTCAACTATCCGCTGGCCCTTGGTGGTGTTGTCCGAAGACATGGGGTCAGCTTTCACCTGTCTGCTGACAACCCTTAAGGAAGGGTATACTTGCATTGGAGGCAGTTTAGAGACGATTCACTAGGTTAATTCCAGAGATGAGGGGGCTGACTTATGAAGAAAGGTTGAGCAGGCTGGGCCTATACTCATTGGAATTTAGAAGAATAAGAGGTGATCTCACTGAAACATATAAGATACTGAGGGGGCTCGACAAGGTAGATGCAGAGAGGATGTTTCCCCTCGTGGGGAAATCTAGAACTCGGGGGCATAGTTTCAGAATAAAGGGTCGCCCTTTTAGAACTGAGATGAGGAGGAATTTCTTCTCTCAGAGGGTCGTAAATCTGTGTAATTCTCTGCCCCAGAGAGCCGTGGAGGCTGGGTCATTAAATACATTTAAGGTGGAGATAGGACAGATTTTTGCAAGATAAGGGAGTGAAGGGTTATGGGGAGCGGGCAGGGAAGTGGCTTTGAGCCCAAGATCAGCCATGATCTTATTGAATGGCAGAGCAGACTCGAGGGGCCAAGTGGCCTATTCCTGCTCCAATTTCTTATGTAACCCAGCTCTACCTCTCCATCACTCCTTCCGACTCCTCCAGTATCTCTGTACTATAAGACTGATTGTCTGGCATTCAGTCTTGGATGAGCAGCAATTTCCTCCAGTTAAACACTGGGCAGACCGAAGCCATCGTCTTCAGCCTCGACTGATTCCACCACCACCCCCCGCCCCCCCCCACCTCTCCGGCCCCTGTCTCAGGTTGAACCAGACTGTCTGCAACCTCAGCATCCTATTCAAACCTGACTTCTGACCCCCATATCCATGTATAGATCGTTTCCATCATACAGACCACTCATTATGCTCTCCGTAACATCACCCAGCTCCACCCATGCCACAGCCTACCTACTGCTGAAAATCTCCTCCATGCCTTCAGACTCCACTTCCAATGCACATCTGGCCGGCCTCCCATCCGCCACCCTCTGTGAACTTCAGTTCAGCCAAAAATAACAACAGAAAACGCTGGAAAAACTCAGCAGGCTAGGCAGCATCCGTGGAGAGAGAAAGAGAGTTAACGTTTCAGCTCGAAGACCTTTCGCCAGCCAAATTCAGCTGCCCATATCCTATCCTGCGCCCATTACTCCTGTCCTTGCCTTGTTGACATATATTGGTTCCCCGTCCCCCCAATGCCTTCAATTTAAAATTCTCATCCTCTTGTTTAAATCCCTTCATCGCCTCACCCTTCCCCATCTCTGTAACCTCCTTCAGCCCTACAACCATCCAAGATCTCTGCGCTCCTCCAACTCTAGCCTTTTTTGCATTACCCCCTCCCATCTGCCCACAACTGACGGATGTGCCTTTAGGCATCTTGGCCCCACGCTCTGGAATTAAATCCTGAAACTACTTCTCTCGGCCTCCTGCCCCTCCTTAAAATCCACCTCTTTGACCGAGATTTGGCTAACACTAATATCTCCTCTTTTGGCTCAGCACCCATTGTAATCTGATTATGCCTCTGGCAAAGTACCTTGGAACGTTTCTCTACATTAAAGGCACCGTCTAAATGTAAGTTGGTGTTGTCATCTGACTGTGTGCTCAGTCTGGTAAATACTACAATGAATGCGTGTTTTTTTATTCATTCATGCGATCTGGGTGTCGCTGGCAAGGCCAGCATTTATTGCCCATCCCTAGTTGCCCTTGAGAAGGTGGTGGTGAGCTGCCTTCTTGAACCGTTGCAGTCCGTGTGGTGATGGTACTCCCACAGTGTTGTTGGGTAGGGAGTTCTAAGGATTTTGACCCAGCGACGATGAAGGATCGGTGATATACTTCTAAGTCAGGATGGTGTGTGACTTGGAGGGGAACTTGGAGATGGTGGTGTTCCCATGCGCTTGCTGCCCTTGTCCTTCTAGGTGGAAGAGGTCGCGGGTTTGGGAGGTGCTGCCGAAGAAGCCTTGGCAAGTTTCTGCAGTGCATCTTGTAGATGGTACACACTGCAGCGATGGTATGCCGGTGGTGGAGGGAGTGAATGTTTAAGGTGGTGGATGGGGTGCCAATCAAGTGGGCTGCTTTGTCCTGGATGGTGTCGAGCTCCTTGAGTGTTGTTGGAGCTGCACTCGTCCAGGCAAGTGGAGAGTATTCCATCACACTCCTTACTTGTGCCTTGTAGATGGTGGAAAGGCTTTGGGGAGTCAGGAGGTGAGACACTCGCCGCAGAATACCCAGCCTCTGACCTGCTTTTGTTGCCACAGTATTTATGTGGCTGGTCCAGTTAAGTTTCTGGTTAATGGTGACCCCTAGGATGTTGATAGTGGGGGATTCGGCGATGGTAATGCCATTGAATGTCAAGGGGAGGTGGTTAGACTCTCGCTTGTTGGAGATAGTCATTGCCTGGCACTTCTGTGGTGCAAATGTTACCTGCCACTTATCAGCCCAAGCCTGAACGTCGTCCAGGTCTTGTTGCATGCGGGCATGGACTGCTTCATTATCTGTGGAGTTGCGAATGGCGCTGAACACTGTGCAGTCATCAGTGAACATCCCCATTTCTGACCTTATGTTGGAGGGAAGGTCATTGATGAAGCAGCTGAAGATGGTTGGGCCTAGGACACTGCCCTGAGGAACTCCTGCAGCGATGTCCTGGGGCTGTGATGATTGACCTTCAACCACCACAACCATCTTCCTTTGTGCTAGGTATGACTCCAGCCAGTGGAGCGTTTTCCCCCCGATTCCCATTGACTTCAGTTTTACTAGGGCTCCTTAATGCCAGACTCGGTTAAATGCTGCCTTGATGTCAAAGGCAGTCACTCTCACCTCACCTCTGGAATTCAGCTCCTTTGTCCATGTTTGGACCAAGGCTGTAATGAGGTCAGGAGCCGAGTGGTCTTGGCGGAACCCAAACTGGGAATCAGTGAGCAGGTTATTGGTGAGTAAGTGCCGCTTGATAGCACTGTCGATGACACCTTCCATCACTTTGCTGATGACTGAGAGTAGACTGATGGGTTGGATTTGGACTTGGAGGGGAACTTGGAGGTGGTGGTGTTCCCATGCGCCTACTGCCCTTGTCCTTCTAGGTGGAAGAGGTCGTGGGTTTGGGAGGTGCTGCCGAAGAAGCCTTGGCGAGTTGCTGCAGTGCATCTTGTGGATGGTACACACTGCAGCCACGGTGCAGCCGGTGGTGGAGGGAGTGAATGTTTAAGGTGGTGGATTGGGTGCCAATCAAGCGGGCTGCTTTGTCCTGGATGCTGCCGAGTTTCTTGCGTGTTGTTGGAGCTGCACTCATCCAGGCAAGTGGAGAGTGTTCCATCACACTCCTGACTTGTGCCTTGTGAAAGGCTTTGGGGAGTCAGGAGGTGAGTCACTCATCGCAGAATACCCAGCGGCTGGTCCAGTTAAGTTTCTGGTCAATGGTGACACCCAGGATGTTGATGGTGTGGGGTTTGGCGTTGGTAATGCCGTTGAATGTCAAGGGGAGCTGTTAAAAGTACATGAAAAAGAAGTTCAAACTGAACTTTGTTTTCGTTCGAGTTTTGGGTTGGAGTTCAAATTTTTTACGACTGCCCCAACCTTTCCCCTCTGTGAGGTAGGTTTTGGGAAGCCAAGGGGTCCGATCCACACCTGTCAACTGCCCACATTTTAAGTGCCAGCATTTTGAGGTCAGTGTCTGCCTGCCTGTGCTTGCAGGAGAACATCAGTGCAGCTTGTGGCGACAGCTTGACGCTACAGCTGGGAATGAGGTCTCGCTGTGGGTCGAAGTTCTCACGCTAGCTTTGCAAGTTGATAATTCCCGTCCACAGCAGCATTGCCAAGCCCTGGAGCAACAGCATCATCAGATAGGGGTGAATCTGAGAGTGAGAGTGTGTGGGCGAGAGAGAGGCGTGTGGCAGTCTGAACTGGAGGTGAGGAGGGGACGAGGAAGCGAGACCGGGAAGAAGTGACATGTGACAACTATGTAATTCATTTTTACATCGAATTTAAAGCAAACTGTCTGGGGTCTCACTGTGAATGGGGAGAGGTGGGTGAGAGGGTTAATCCCCTCCCCTGGGAACAGGCTGCCCGGTGTCTGACTGTGAAGGGGGAGAGGTGGGTGAGAGGGTTAATCCCCACACTGGGTACAGACTGTCTGGGGTCTCACTGTGAAGGGGGAGAGGTGGGTGAGAGGGTTAATCCCCCACACTGGGTACAGACTGTCTGGGGTCTCACTGTGAATGGGGAGAGGTGGGTGAGAGGGTTAATCCCCCACACTGGGTACAGACTGTCTGGGGTCTCACTGTGAATGGGGAGAGGTGGGTGAGAGGGTTAATCCCCCACACTGGGTACAGACTGTCTGGGGTCTCATTGTGAATGGGGAGGGGTGGGTGAGAGGGTTATTCCCCCCACTGGGTACAGAATGTCTGGGGTCTCACTGTGAATGGGGAGAGGTGGGTGAGAGGATTAATCACCCACACTGGGTACAGACTGTCTGGGGTCTCACTCTGAATGGGGAGAGGTGGGTGAGAGGGTTAATCCCCCACACTGGGTACAGACTGTCTGGTGTCTGACTGTGAATGGGGAGAGGTGGGTGAGAGGGTTAATCACCCACACTGGGTACAGACTGTCTGGGGTCTCACTGTGAATGGGGAGAGGTGGGTGAGAGGGTTAATCCCCCACACTGGGTACAGACTGTCTGGGGTCTCACTGTGAATGGGGAGAGGTGGGTGAGAGGGTTAATCCCTACACTGGGTACAGACTGTCCGGTGTCTGACTGTGAATGGGGAGAGGTGGGTGAGAGGGTTAATCACCCACACTGGGTACAGACTGTCTGGGGTCTCACTCTGAATGGGGAGAGGTGGGTGAGAGGGTTAATCCCCCACACTGGGTACAGACTGTCTGGGGTCTCATTGTGAATGGGGAGAGGTGGGTGAGAGGGTTAATCCCCCACACTGGGTACAGACTGTCTGGGGTCTCACTGTGAATGGGGAGAGGTGGGTGAGAGGGTTAATCCCCCACACAGGGTACAGACTGTCTGGGGTCTCACTGTGAAGGGGGAGGAGTGGGTGAGAGGGTTAATCCCTACACTGGGTACAGACTGCCCGGTGTCTTTCTGTGAATGGGGAGAGGTGGGTGAGAGGGTTAATCCCCCACACTGGGTACAGACTGGGGTCTCACTGTGAAGGGGGTGAGGTGGGTGAGAGAGTTAATCCCCCACACTGGGTACAGACTGGGGTCTCACTGTGAATGGGGAGAGGTGGGTGAGAGGGTTAATCCCCCACACTGGGTACAGACTGGGGTCTCACTGTGAAGGGGGAGAGGTGGGTGAGAGGGTTAATCCCCCACACTGGGTACAGACTGTCTGGGGTCTCACTGTGAATGGGGAGGGGTGGGTGAGAGGGTTAATCCCCCACGCTGGGTACAGACTGTCCGGTGTCTGACTGTGAATGGGGAGGGGTGGGTGAGAGGGTTATTCCCTCCACTGGGTACAGAATGTCTGGGGTCTCACTGTGAATGGGGAGAGGTGGGTGAGAGGGTTAATCACCCACACTGGGTACAGACTGTCTGGGGTCTCACTCTGAATGGGGAGAGGTGGGTGAGAGGGTTAATCCCCCAAACTGGGTACAGACTGTCTGGGGTCTCATTGTGAATGGGGAGTGGTGGGTGAGAGGGTTAATCCCCCACACTGGGTACAGACTGTCTGGGGTTTCACTGTGAATGGGGAGAGGTGGGTGAGAGGGTTAATCCCCCACACAGGGTACAGACTGTCTGGGGTCTCACTGTGAAGGGGGAGGAGTGGGTGAGAGGGTTAATCCCCCACACTGGGTAAAGACTGTCTGGGGTCTCATTGTGAATGGGGAGAGGTGGGTGAGAGGGTTAATCCCCCACACTGGGTACAGACTGTCTGGGGTCTCACCGTGAATGGGGAGAGGTGGGTGAGAGGGTTAATCCCCACACTGGGTACAGACTGTCTGGGGTCTGACTGTGAATGGAGAGAGGTGGGTGAGAGGGTTAATCCCCACACTGGGTACAGTCTGGGGTCTCACTGTGAATGGGGAGAGGTGGGTGAGAGGGTTAATCCCTACACTGGGTACAGACTGTCCGGTGTCTGACTGTGAATGGGGAGGGGTGGGTGAGAGGGTTAATCCCCCACACTGGGTACAGAATGTCTGGGGTCTCACTGTGAATGGGGAGAGGTGGGTGAGAGGGTTAATCCCCCACACTGGGTACAGAATGTCTGGGGTCTCACTGTGAATGGGGAGAGGTGGGTGAGAGGGTTAATCCCCCACACTGGGTACAGACTGTCTGGGGTCTGACTGTGAATGGGGAGAGGTGGGTGAGAGGGTTAATCCCTACACTGGGTACAGACTGTCTGGGGTCTCACTGTGAATGGGGAGAGGTGGGTGAGAGGGTTAATCCCCCACACTGGGTACAGACTGTCTGGGGTCTGACTGTGAATGGGGAGAGGTGGGTGAGAGGGTTAATCCCCCACACTGGGTACAGACTGGGGTCTCACTGTGAATGGGGAGAGGTGGGTGAGAGGGTTAATCCCCCACACTGGGTACAGAATGTCTGGGGTCTCACTGTGAATGGGGAGAGGTGGGTGAGAGGGTTAATCCCCCACACTGGGTACAGACTGTCTGGGGTCTCACTGTGAAGGGGGAGAGGTGGGTGAGAGGGTTAATCCCCCACACTGGGTACAGACTGTCTGGGGTCTCACTGTGAAGGGGGAGAGGTGGGTGAGAGGGTTAATCCCCCACACTGGGTACAGAATGTCTGGGGTCTCACTGTGAATGGGGAGAGGTGGGTGAGAGGGTTAATCCCCCACACTGGGTACAGACTGTCTGGGGTCTCACTGTGAAGGGGGAGAGGTGGGTGAGCGGGTTAATCCCCCAAACTGGGTACAGACTATCTGGGGTCTCACTGTGAATGGGGAGAGGTGGGTGAGAGGGTTAATCTAAACACTGTTCAAATGTCCGACAGTGTGAAAGAGGCATAGATGGTACAGCCAGTGTGATGAAGACAAGATGTATCCCCCACACGCTGGCTTTATAAAAGCAGATCGAGGTAATGTGCCAAGTACCACCGACAAGTATTGAACAGCCAACAAACCCTGAGCCATTTGTCTAACGGGGGACAATAATGTGCATTGCAATCCAGTTTTTGTCTCCATTTTTGCTGACTCGTGCTGAGGTCTGATATCACAGGCACTGGCTGCCCTCCGTTAACTGGTCCAGGTGGTCGTGCATCGTGCGGGAGCTTCCCTAGACAGCTGGCTATTCGACCATGGAAGGTCAGCACTGCTAATCACGGTCCTGTCCTTGCCTGCCGTCCCTGTGCATGCCTTCTCCAGCAGGAGTGGCTGAATAGAGACGAGGAGAAAGAACCCTGGCTGATTTTATTTCCCATTTCCTATCCCGGGGGGGATGCTGAGGTTAATAGCAGCACCTCTAATGATGCCCTGGTCGGGATCAGGCAAACTCGGGAACAGATGGGGATGAAACTTGGCAGTTCCTTGGCACTTGTGTTAGCCGCGGCTCAGTGGGTAGCACTCTCATCATCTGAGTCAGAAGGTCGTGGGTTCAAGTCCCACGCCAGAGACTTGAGCACAAAAATCCAAGCTGACACTCCAGTGGAGTGCTGGAGTGCTGCACTGTCGGAGGTGCCGACCTTCGGGTGAGGCCCCGTCTGCCCTCTCGGGTGGATGTTAAAGATCCCACGGCACTATTTCGAAGAAGAGCAAGGGGGAGCTCTCCCTGGTGTCCCTCGACCAACATCACTGAAACAGATGATCTGCTCATTATCACATTGCTGTTCGTGGGAGCTTGCTGTGCGCATCTTGGCTACCGCATTTCCTGCATTACAGCAGTGACTACACTTCAAAAAGTACAGCATTGACTGTAAAGCGCTTTGGGACTTCCGGAGATTGTGAAAGGCGCTATGGAAGTGCAAGTTCTTGCTGGCCTGTGTTGGCTCAGTATTGGGCAGTGCTTATGTTCCACTGAGCTCCTTTATGAAGCTTACAGCACAGTTTTACTGAGTAAGCTGCCGACAGTGACCGTAACTTGTGTTCAGTGGGCCTCTCCTGCGGCATCTTTAGATTAAACAGCCCGCACTATAAAAGGAACTGGAATTTGGAAACTATTTGAATGAGGTGCCACGTTAACTAAAATGGGGAGAGTTGACAAAGGGTTCATTCCTTCTTTTGGCAACGGATTGTCTTATCCCATGACTCACTGCCAGACCAGAAAAATCCCAGGTTTCATCTACGCTGATCTTAGTCACATGATGGTAGGGTCACTGCAGTTTATTGGAGCATTCTCGGGGAGAAAGAGGCTGGGTGGCCGGGAGGAAATCAGCGGGACCCCTGTTCCTGTCCAGAGCTTACTGACCCTTAAAGAAAGACTTGCATTTATATAGCGCCTTTCACAAGCACCGGACGTCCCAAAGCACTTTACAGCCAATGAAGTACTTTTTTGAAGTGTACTCACTGTTGTAATGTGGGAAACGCGGCAGCCAATTTGCGCACAGCAAGCTCCCACAAACAACAATGTGATAATGACCAGATAATCTGTTTTTTTTTTGTTATGTTGATTGAGGGATAAATATTGGTCAGGACACCGGGGATAACTGCCCCCTGCTCTTCTTCGAAATAGTGCCATGGAATCTTTGACGTCCACCTGAGGGCAGACAGGGCCTCGGTTTAACGTCTCATCCGAAAGACGGCACCTCTGACAGTGCAGCACTCCCTCAGCACTGCACTGGGAGTGTCAGCCTAGCTTTATGTGCTCAAGTCCCTGGAGTGGGACTCGAACCCACAACCTTCTGACTCAGAGGCAAGTGTGCTACCCACTGAGCCACAGCTGACACTCTGGAAATCATAGAATCATAGAAAATTACAACACGGAAGGAGGCCATTTGGCCCATCTTGTCCGTGCCGGCCGACAAAGAGCTATCCACCCTAATCCCACTTTCCAGCACTTGGTCTGTAGCCTTGTAGGTTTCGGCACTTCAGGTGCATATCCAAGTACTTTTTAAATGTAATGAGGGTCTCTGCCTCTACCACCCTTTCAGGCAGTGAGTTCCAGACCCCCAGCACCCTCTGGGTGAAAAGATTTCTCCTCAAATCCCCTCTAAACCTCCGACCAATTACTTTAAATCTATGCCCCCTGGTTATTGACCTCACTGCTAGGGGAAATAGGTCCTTTCTATCCACTCTAGGCCCCTCATAATTTTATACACCTCAATCAAGTCTCCCCTCAGCCTCCTCTGTTCCAAAGAAAGCAACCCCAGCCTATCCAATCTTTCCTCATAGCTAAAATTCTCCAGTCCAGGCAACATCCTCGTAAATCTCCTCTGCACCCTCTCTAGTGCACTCACATCCTTCCTGTAATGTGGTGACCAGAACTGCACGCAGTACTCTAGCTGCGGCCTAACTAGTGTTTTATACAGTTCAAGCATAACCTCCCTGCTCTTGCATTCTATGCCTCAGCTAATAAAGGAAAGTATCCCGTATGCCTTCTTAACCACCTTATCTAGCTGCCCTGCTACCTTCAGGGATCTGTGGACATACACTCCAAGGTCCCTCTAATCTTCTGCACTTTTCATTGTCCTACCATTTATTGTGTATTCCCTTGCCTTGTTAGCCCTCCCCAAATGCATTACCTCACACTTGTCCAGATTGAATTCCATTTGCCACTGTTCTGCCCACCTGACCAGTCCATTGATATCTTCCTGCAGTCTGCAGCTTTCTTCTTCATTATCAACCACACGGCCTATTTTTGTATCACCTGCAAACTTCTTAATCATACTTCCTACATTCAAGTCCAAATCATTGATATATACCACAAAAAGCAAGGGAAAGTGTTCACATTGGCAGAGAGAGGGGGCAGGATCAGGCTTGGCTCTAATATTCCCCATGGTGAATCATATAATGATACAGCTCAGAATGAGGCCATTCGGCCCATTGTGCCTATGCCGGCTCTGTGAACGAGCTACACAATTATTCCCACTCCCCTGCTGTTTCCCTATAACCCTGCAAACTTGCCCTTCTCAAGTATATATCCCATTCCCTTTAGAAAGTTACTGCTGAATCTGCTTCCACCACTCTTTCAGGCAGTGCAATCCAGATCACAACTCGCTGGGTAAAAACAAACTCTCCTCTCTCGCCCTCTGGTTCAATTTTGATTCTGTGTCCTCTGGTTACCGAGCCTCCTACCAATGGAAATAGTTTCTCCTGATTGACTCTATCAACACTCTTCATAATTTTGAACACCTCTATTAAATCTCCCCAGTCACTGAAAGCAAACATGCAGGTGCAGCAAGCAGTTAGGAAGACAAATGGTATGTTGGCCTTCATTGCAAGAGGATTTGAGTACAGGAGCAAGGATGTTGTACAGGGCCTTGGTGGGACCACACCTGGAGTACTGTGTGCAGTTTTGGTCTCCTTACCTACGAAAGGATATACTTGTCATAGAGGGAGTGCAGCGAAGGTTCACCAGACTGATTCCTGGGATGGCAGGACTGTCGTATGAGCAGAGATTGGATCGACTAGGCCTGTATTTGCTAGAGTTTAGAAGAATGAGAGGGGATCTCGTGGAAACGTATAAAATTCTGACAGGATGAGACAGACTGGATGCAGGGAGGATGTTTCCCCTGGCTGGAGGGTCTAGAACGAGGGGTCACAGTCTCAGGATACGGGGTAGGACATTTAGGACTGAGATGAGGAGAAATTTCTTCACTCAGAGGGTGGTGAACCTGTGGAATTCTCTACCACAGAAGGCGGTGGAGGCCAAGTCACTGAATATATTTAAGAAGGAGATAGATAGATTTCTAGACACAAAAGGCATCAAGGGGTATGGGGAGAGAGCGGGAATATGGTATTGAGATAGAGGATCAGCCATGATCATATTGAATGGCGGAGCAGGCTCGAAGGGCCGAATGGCCTACTCCTGCTCCTATTTTTCTATGTTTCTATGTTTCTTAACCTTCTCTGCTCTAAGGCGAACAACCCCAGCTTCTCCAGACTCTCCACATAACTGAAGTCCCTCATCCCTGGTACCATTCTAGTTGAATCTCCTCTGAACCCTCTCCAAGGACTTGAACCACCTTGAAATAGACCGCCAGCACTCACTGCGGGAATGGCCACCTGACTGAACTTACTGGCGGGTGCGTGACACCCATGGACGATAAGCAGGCGTCATTTTCAGGAACGGTTGTGAGAAGGTGGGGAGGTGGGAAGTAAATGGGCAGAGGCAGGTTAAATAGGGTTAATCCACTCTGTTAGAACAGTGAGCGTGGCAGGTTTGTGTACTGAGGAGGCGGTAAAGGAAATTCTTAAGAAGCTGGATGACGAAACTGTTTAAACCTCAAGTTGAGTCAGTGCGTGCCCAGGGCCTGCCCTTCAAGTACAATCCCTGTGTTTCTCCAGTTAAAACCATCTTCTCCTAAATCTTCTATCCTGCCTCCTTACTAAGGTGGTGTTCTGGGGACACCAGCAACCCTCTTGAACTTCTTGCCTGCGTGGCCATCCTTTGTGTGTGAGTCTGCACAGTGAGTGACAACAGGCTATTCCACTGTGGAGAGCATCGCAATCCAGCACCGTGGCTGCAGTGTGCACCATCAACAAGATGCACTGCAGCAACTCGCCAAGGCTTCTTCGACAGCAGGTCCCAAACCCGCATCCTCCACCACCTAGAAGGACAAGGGCAGCAGGCGTATGGGAACACCACCACCTCCAAGTCACGCACTCTGCTGGCTTGGAAATATATCGCCGATCCTTCATCGTCACTGGATCAAAATCCTGGAACTCCCTCCCTAACAGCTCTGTGGGAGTACCTTCACCACACGGACTGCAGCGGTTCAAGAAGGCGGCTCACCACCAGCTTCTCAAGGGCAATTAGGGATGAGCAATAAATGCTGGCATTGCCAGCGACGCCCACATCCCAAGACTGAATTAAAAAACGGCGTGGCTTAGTACTGCATGAGATACTACCTTTTAACCATAAGGGGATAATAACCTAGTGACCTTGCTTATTCGCTGCCTCTCAATTGAAGGGGTTGGGATGAACTAAACAATCCTGTGCATGTCTGTACTGCATGTTTTATTCTGTGTATATATATGTAAAATAAAACTTGTCAAAGAAAACAGGTACACAATTTGCTAAAAGCTAGTGTGCAGGTACATGAAGTAATCAAAGACTAATGGAGTGCTGGCCTTTATCTCAAGGGGCCTGGAATACAAAGGGAAGGAAGTTGTGC
Organism: Squalus acanthias; assembly: GCA_030390025.1. Classification (NCBI taxonomy): domain Eukaryota; kingdom Metazoa; phylum Chordata; class Chondrichthyes; order Squaliformes; family Squalidae; genus Squalus; species Squalus acanthias. The sequence continues at coordinate 14,684,530 of CM059449.1, forward strand.
TTCAGTTAACAGAGCCTTGGTCAGACCCCATTTGGAGAACTGCGTTCAGTTCTGGGCACCGCACTGCAGGAAGGATATATTGGCCTTAAGAACATACGAACATAAGAACAGAGATAGGGAGGGGCGAGGCCATGGATTGGGTTTGGAGGGGGCACAGCACAGATTCACCAGAATGATACCGGGGCTAAAAGGGTTAAGTTATGAGGACAGGTTGCATAGACTTGGCTTGTATTCCCTTGAGTTTAGAAGGTTGAGGGGTGATCTGATTAAGGTGTTAAAAACGATAAAGGAATCCGATAGGGCACATAGGAACGAGAGGAGGCCATTCAGCCCCTCAAGCCAATTCCGCCATTCAGTTAGATCATGGCTGATCTGTACCACAAATCCATTTATCCGCCTTTGAGCCATATCCCTTGATACCCGAACCGAACAAAAGTGTAATGACCTCAGTCTTCAAAGCTTCAGTAACCAGTGGAGTCGACAAAGGGGAACCGGTAGATGTGGTGTATTTGGATTTTCAGAAGGCCTTCGATAAGGTGCCACACAAGAGGTTGGTGAACAAAATTAGGGCACATGGAATTGGGGGTAATATACTAGCATGGATTGCGAATTGGTTAACAGACAGAAAACAAAGAGTAGGGATAAACGGGTCTTTTTCAGGATGGCAGGCTGTGACTAGTGGGGTACCACAAGGATCGCTGCTTGGATGTTCCCGATGGTCGGAAAGTCCAGAACCAGGGGTCATAATCTAAGGATAACGGGTAAGCCATTTAGGACAGAAATGAGGAAGAATTTCTTCACCCAGAGAGTGGTGAACCTGTGGAATTCTCTACCACAGAAGGTAGTGGAGGCCAAGTCATTAAATATATTGAAGAATGAGTTAGATATATTTCTTAAAGATAAAGGTATCAAGGGATATGGGGAGAAGGCAGGTACAGGGTACTGAGTTTGAATGATCAGCCATGATCTCATCGAATGGCGGAGCAGGCTCGAGGGGCCGAATGGCCTACTCCTGCTCCTATCTTCTATGTTTTATCTATGTTTCTATGTTTGTGCCCCAGCTATTCACAATCTATATCAATGATTTGGATGAGGGGACTAAATGTAACATTTCCAAATTTGCTGATGACACAAAGCCTAGGTGGCAGTGTCAGTTGCGAAGAGGATGTGAAGAGGCTTCGAGGGGATCTCGACAGGGCTCAGTGTGTGGGCGAGAACATGGCAGATGGAATATAATGTGGATAAATGTGATGTTATCCACTTTGGTAGAAAAAACAGAAAGGCAGAGTATTTCCTAAATGGTGAAAGATTGGGGAATGCAGATGCTCAAAGGGACTTGGGTGTCCTTGTACATGAGTCACTGAAAGTGAATGTGCAGGTGCAGCAAGCCATTAGGAAGGCAAATGGTATGCCGGCCTTCATTAGAAGAGGATTTGAGTACAGGAGTAAAGAAGTCTTACTCCAATTATATAGGGCCTTGGTGAGACGACACCTGGAGTACTGTGTACAATTTTGGTCTCCTTACCTAAGGAAGGATATACTTGCCATAGAGGGAGTGCAACGAAGGTTCACGAGATTGATTCCTGGGATGGCGGGACTGTCGTATGAGAAGAGATTGAGTAAACTAGGCCTGTATTCTCTTGAATTCAGAAAAATGAGAGGGGATCTCATTGAAGCATACAAAATTATTACAGGGCTTGATAGGATGGATGCTGGGAGAATGTTTCCCTTGGCTGGGGAGTCTAGAACCAGGAGCCACAGCCTCAAGATAAAGGGTAGGCCACTCAGGACTGAGATGAGAAGAAATTTCTTCACGCAGAGGGTGGTGAATCTTTGGAATTCTCTACCCCAGAGGGCTCAGTCATTGGGTATATTCAAAACAGAAGTCGATAGATTTCTGACTAGTAAGGGCATCAAGGGATATGGCGATAGGACTGGTGAATAGAGTTGAGGCAGAAGATCAGCCATGATCTCATTGAATGGCGGAGCAGGCTCGAAGGGCCGAATGGCCGACTCCTGCTCCTATTTCTTATGTTCTTATGACCCCCAGCTTCCACAGCCTTTTAGGGGAGAGACTTCCAGATTTGCACTACCCCTTTGTGGGAAAATGTACTTGAACGGCCTTCCTCTAATTTTAAGATTATGCCCCCTTGCTCTGGACCTCTCCCCTCCCCCCCTCCCCAGCAGAGGAAATAATTTCCATTTATCTACCCTATCGAATCCTTCTCTGCTTTTAATCAGATCATCCCTCAATCTTCTAAACTCAAGGGAATACAAGACAAGCTTATGCAACTGGTCCTCATAACTTAACCCTGAAAGCCCTGGTATCATTCTGGTGACTCTGTGCTCCACCCACTCTGTAGATACTCCGACACGTCCTCAGCCTCGACTCCACTCGATTACCTGTTTAATATCTCGTCTGAAGCACTGCACACTGTATAGTGTGAGTCTAGTTTTAAAATCCCTCATCCTTGTTTTCAAACCCCTCCATGGCCTTGCCCCTCCCTATCTCTGTAAGCTCCTCCACCCTTACAGTTCTGGCCTCCTGCGCATTCACGATTCATCGCTCCACCATTGGTGGCCGTGCCTTCAGCTGTCTGAGTCCTAAGCTCTGGAATTCCTACCCTCCGCCTCTCCGCCTCTCTCTCCTCCTTTCAGACGCTCCTTACAACCTACCTCTTTGACCAAGCTTTTGGGTCACCTGTCCTAATATCTCTTTATGTGGCTCGGTGTCAAATTCTGTTTGATAATCGCTCCTGTGAAGCACCTTGGGATGTTTTACTACGTTAAAGGCGCTATATAAATACAAGGTGTTGCTATTGCTGTATAGGTTGATAGAAACCCTTATGTTGCACGCCTTGGAGTTTTGAACCAGAAATGGGACATGTTTGGACATGTGTCTTACCTGCCACGAGTTTTAACCTGCATTGGGATTTTGCTGAGAGGGGTCATAGCAAGGTCCCCAAGCTGAACTTTGCACCTTGCAGAACCCCCAGGTACAGATTGCATCAACAATTGGGGGGAGGGGGAGGGGGCAGGGGGGGAGGGGGAGGTGCTCTCCAATTTTCCAATCGATGCCCTTTGAGGTTGGGCAAAGCTATAGGCCCAAGATTTGCGATCGGAGGCTTCCGACCTGTAAAAAATCTACACATTTACCTGGTGGTCTGGGAGGTATGGAGGCTTACGATCCTGGGCCTCTCCGTGTCCGCGCGGGCCGGCCCAACCAATAAAAGAAGGGAATCCCCATTCATACTTATGGGAGTTCCGTATGTACGGAATCCCCATAAGTACGAATGGGGATCACTTAAAAAAATACATGAACACATGAAATACATTTTTTTAAATTACATGTTTAAAATGCCATTTAATTAAATATTTTAAACAAAAATGTAATTTTTTGATTTTTTTTTTACATGTTTTAAACAAGTTTACCTTATTGGACAGGGTTTTTAATGTATAAAATGAGTGATAACATTTTATTTTTCTATTTTTTAAAACTCTTATGCTGGTAAGAGCAGGCCTCACTCCTGCTTTTACCAGGCGTAAGAATTTCACGGCCTTTCAGCGGGCGGAAGTTGGGTAAATAGCGAACTCTCCACCCGCAGAAGCCCTTCTCCCGGGGATGCGGAGGATCTGTCAAGGGGATTCTTGACAGATCGCAAGTTCCGGGTTTCAGCGCATGCGCTTCGCAGGCCTAAACCCGGAACTTGCGCGGCTCCTACGGGCGCATGCGCACCTCGTATGCGCCCGTGGGGGGGTCGCAAAATACGGCCCATTGTGTCCTACTTAGAGCAAGGAGCACCATCGACAGATAGCCCACTGTTTAAAAAGGAACAATCGAACATATGCAATTGATGGGCAGGGGAAGAGCAGCAGGTCCATCAAGCCATGGTGGTCGGAGCATCATGACTGAACACTTCTTCCCACCTCCCAACCCGGCAGCCATGTAATCCCCTGGGAGAGGCGGGAAAATAAAACTCAAAAGAAAGAAAGGCTTGCATTTATATAGCGCCTTTCACTATTACCGGACGTCTCAAAGTGCTTTACAGCCAATGAAGTACTTTTTGAAGTGTAGTCACTGTTGTAATGTAGGAAACGCGGCAGCCAGTTTACGCACAGCAAGCTCCCACAAACAGCAATGTGATAATGACCAGATAATCTGCTTTTGTTATATTGGTTGAGGGATAAATATTGGCCAGGATACCAGGGAATAACTGCCCCCCCCCCCCCCTGCTCTTCTTCGAAATAGTGCCACGGGATCTTTTACGTCCACCTGAGAGAGCAGATAGGGCCTTGGTTTAACATCTCATCCGAAAAACAGCACCTCCGACAGTGCGGCACTCCCTCAGCACTGCACTGAGAGTGTCAGCCTAGCTTTATGTGCTCAAATCTCTGGAGTGGGACTTTGAGTCAGAAGGTTGTGGGTTCAGAGGCGAGGGTGCTACCCACTGAGCCACAGCTGACACTCCAAGGGAAACCTAAGGGCGGGGGGGGGGCGGTGGAAACACCCTGGAAAATTCCTCTCCCACCCTCAGGCGATCGAGACCCCCTTTAAAAGAGGTCATGATGTGGAGATGCCGGCGTTGGACTGGGGTGGACAAAAATGAGAAGTCGCACAACACCAGGTTATAGTCCAACAGATTTATTTAATTTTACAAGCTTTCGGAGCGGTTCGCTCCTTCCTCAGGTAGGGTAGCAGTGAGAGAATCTCCCAGAATTCACAATATAAACAATTCTGGGAGATTCTCTCACTGCTACCCTACCTGAGGAAGGAGCGAACCGCTCCGAAAGCTTGTAAAATTAAATAAATCTGTTGGACTATAACCTGGTGTTGTGCGACTTCTCCCTTTAAAAGAGGGAACATCTCACACTGAGCAGCCCCTCCTTGACGTTTACGTTGCCTGGACAGCTCACATGACCCAACACCCGGCGAGTGGGACCTGAATTTCAACCGCATCACAATCAGCGCCGGCCCACAAGGCAAGTCTTTCCGAAGTGGGAGTGGAAAAAAAAGAAGGTGCTAAGCTTGAAGGAGTCAGTGAGTGGCAGCTCTTTCGTCAGCAGGTCGGTAACTGGTGCAGCAAGAGCAACTTGGAGTGAAGACAGCACTAAGACGAGACCGAGCTCACAAGCAGTGCGTGTTTGAGGAAATGCTGTTCTTTCCCACAACGGGTGTCAGTTTCACTCCCTGAAATTGACCAGCGAGCGCCCTTTCACTCGAGATAAACTTTGCCTCAACATCTCCGGAAACTAAATGGACTCGATTTAAAATTGTCCAGTTAATAGTTTCAGAGGTAAACGCCGTAATAATTACATGGATTTTCCTTTATATTTTATTTTTTTAAATCTAGATTTTAATGGGAATCCAGCGAGAAAATTAATTAATATTAATCATTTCTCGTTATCAAATCGTCTCGTCTATTTTAAGTGCTTTTTAAAACAAAAATGAAAGTTAACTTTTCTGATATTCCGGGCTGGTAGTTTCTTTTTGATTTTCTGTATATTTTTTTGATGTTGTCATTTTTGTTTCCCAGGTTTGTCTCCTGGAGTGTTGGTTTCTGGATGGCTTTCTTGGTGAAAAAGAAAAAGTTTAAGTTTCTGGTCAGCCTGACCGTGGTGAATCTCTCCGCCGTGCCGTTCGTCAATGGCATTCTCTTCTGCAAAATCCGCCTTCTCCACGGGGGAACCTTCAGCGAGCTGTCCTCACGGTAAGCAAGACGCCAAGCCCTGGTGTTATCTTGACAATGTCTCTCTTCCTCCCCTCCCCACTCTACCTCTCTCTCTCTCTCGCCTTTTTTTCTTACTTTCTTTCGCCCCTCTCCTCCCGTGTCTCCCCACCCCAGCTGTCAGCCCCAGTGTCAAATTCACAGACTCTTACAGCGCTGAAGGAGGACATTCGGCCATTCGTGCCTGTGCCGGCTCTTTTGAAAGAACTCTCCAATTAGTCCCACTCTTTCTTTTTCCACCCACCATTCACCCCGCAAATTTTTCCTTTACAAGTATTTATTTATCCAATTCCCTTTTGAAAGTTACAGGGGAGTTATCGCCGCCCCGCCCCCGTGTCCTGGGCCAATATATATCCCTCAATCAAAGTAACATAAAAACAGATGATCTGGTCATTATCACATTGCTGTTTGTGGGAGCTTGCTGTGCGCAATTTGGCTGCCGCGTTTCCTACATTACAAGGGTGACTACACTTCAAAAAGTACTTCATTGGCTGTACAGGGCTTTGGGATGTCTGGTGGTTTTGAAAGACGCTATATAAATGCAAGTCTTGTTTTTTTACGATTGAGTCTGCCTCCACCATCCTTTCAGGCAGTGCATTCCAGATCATCATAACTCTCTGCGTAAGAAAAGTTCTCCTGATCTCTTTTCCCACCACTCCTCCTTTTCCCAAGGACAAGGGCAGCAGGCGCATGGGAACACCACCATAGAGTTATACAGCACAGAAAGAGGCCCTTCGGCCCATTGTGTCCACGCCGGCCATCAAGCCCTGTCTATTCTAATCCCATTTTCCAGCACTTGGTCCGTAGCCTTGTATGCTATGGCGTTTCAAGTGCTCATCTAAATGCTTCTTGAATGTTGTGAGGGTTCCTGCCTCTACCACCCTTTTCAGGCAGTGAGTTCCAGATTCCAACCACCCTCTGGGTGAAAAAGTTTTTCCTCAAATCCCCTCTAAACCTCCTGCCCCTTACCTTGAAACTATGCCCCCTGGTTATTGACCCCTCTACTAAGGGGACAAGTTCCTTTCTATCTACCCTATCTATGCCCCTCATAATTTTGTACACCTCAATCAGGTCCCCCCTCAGCCTTCTCTGCTCTAAGGAAAACAACCCCAGCCTGTCCAGTCTCTCTTCATAGCTGAAGCGCTCCAGCCCAGGTAACATCCTGGTGAATCTCCTCTGCACCCTCTCCAATGCAATCACATCCTTCCTGTAGTGTGGCGACCAGAACTGCACACAGTATTCCAGCTGTGGCCTAACTAGCGTTTTGTACAGCTCCATCATAACCTCCCTGCTCTTGCCTTCATTAGCCGAGGTATAGAATATAAGTATCCCATATGCCTTTTTAACCACCTTATCTACCTGTTCTGCCTTCAGGGATCTATGTACATGCACACTCTGTCCTTCCAAGGGTTCTACCATTCATTGTGTATTCCCTTGCCTTGTTAGTCCTCCCAAAATGCATCACCTCACACTTTTCAGGGTTAAATTCCATTTGCCACTGTTCTGCCCATCTAACCAACCCATCTATATCGTCCTGTAGCCTGAGGCTTCCCCCCTCGCTATTTACCACTCCACCAATTTTTGTGTCATCTGTGAACTTACTGATCATACCTCCTACATTCATATCTAATACCTCCTACATTCATATATAAGTTGCCTCCAAGTTCCCCTCCAAGTCTCTCACCATCCTGACTTAGAGCAAGGATGTCTTACTACAGTTATACAGGCCCTTGGTAAGACCACACCTGGAGTACTGTGTGCAGTTTTGGTCTCCTTACCTAAGAAAGGATATACTTGCCATAGAGGGAGTGCAGCGAAGGTTCACCAGACTGATTCCTGGGATGGCAGGACTGTCGTATGAGGAGAGATTGGATCAACTAGGCTTGTATTCACTAGAGTTTAGAAGAATAAGAGGGGATCTCATTGAAACGTATAAAATTCTGACAGGGCGAGACAGACTGGATGCAGGGAGGATGTTTCTCCTGGCTGGAGGGTCTAGAACGAGGGGGCACAGTCTCAGGATACGGGGTAGGACATTTAGGACTGAGATGAGAAATTTCTTCACTCAGAGGGTGGTGAACCTGTGGAATTCTCTACCACAGAAGGCTGTGGAGGCCAAGTCACTGAATATATTTAAGAAGGAGATAGATTTCTAGACACAAAAGGCATCAAGGGGTATGGGGAGAGAGCGGGAATATGGTATTGAGATAGAGGATCAGCCATAATCATATTGAATGGCGGAGCAGGCTCGACGGGCTGAATGGCCTACTCCTGCTCCTATTTTTCTATGTTCTATGTTTCTAAGTATATCGCCGATCCTTCATCTTCGCTGGGTCAAAATCCTGGAACTCCCTACCTGACAGCACTGTGGGAGCACCTTCACCACGCGGACTGCAGCGGTTCAAGAAGGCGGCTCACCACCACCTTCTCAAGGGCAACTGGGGATGGGCAATAAATGCTGGCGTTGCCAGCGACGCCCACATCCCAGGAATAAATAAAACATTTTTTTTAATCTTAAATAACTAAATGTTGATCAAAAACAATTTTCAATTTACTCTTTAATTCCAAGGCATGATCACAAGTTAGATACGTACGAGAAAGCTCATTTGTCTTACTCATTGCAGTCCTTCCCCATCACGGTACTGGTCTTTGGAATGATGCCAGGGATTTTTGACTGAACTTCCAAGTATGGCAGTAAAAGCATTCTGCACTTGAATCCATATCGGGTTTGACGAATTTCCCTGTGTTACAAAACTACATTGACCTTTACCAAGCTTTACTCTCCCAAGCTGCCACCCACCCGCCCCCACCACCTCCTTTAAAGAGCCACGCTGGCCTCTGAGAGAGAAGGTTACGGGTTCAAGCCCCACAGCAGGACTTGAGGACATAATCTAGACTGACACTACAGTGCTGCACTGAGGGAGCGAGGCGTTCAACCGAGGCTCCGTCTGACTGATCGAGAAAGAAGAAAGACTTGCATTTCTACAGCGCCTTTCATGACCACCGGACGTCCCAAAGCGCTTTACAGCCGATGCAGTACTTTTTGAAGTGGAGTCACTGTTGTAATGTTGGAAACGCGGCTGCCAATTTGCGCACAGCAAGCTCCCACAAACAGCAACGTGATAATGACCAGATCATCTGTTGTTTAGTGATGTTGATTGAGGGATAAACATTGGCCCAGGACTCCACTGCTCCTCTTCGAAATAGTGCCATGGGATCTTTTGCATTCACCTTAGAGAGCAGACGGGGCCTCGGTTTAACGTCTCATCCGAAAGACGGATGGAGGTGTAAGATCCAGTGGCAACCAATGCCACCAGACTGGACACTTATCGCATTTTCTCTTTGCGGGATCTTGCTGTGTGTAAATTGGCTGTGGTGTTTGCCCACATAACAACCGTGACTGCACTTCAAAAAAATAATTCATTTCCTGTAAAGAAATGTCCTGAGGAAAGGAATGGTGCTGTATCAATGCAAGTCAGTTTCTTTCTTGTTTATTTCCTCTTTCCCTTTCTTGGCCATGACTATTTCTCTCTCTCTCTCTTTCTTTCCCCCCCCCCCCCCACCCCCCAAAACTAGTATCTTTCCCAATTCTCCTGTTGGGAAGAGGTACCAATTATCTTTTTCCCAGTGAATATAATAACATAAGCATTAGGAGCAGGAGTCGGCTATTCGGCCCCTCGAGCCTGCTCCGCCATTCAATAAGATCGTGGCTGATCTTCCACCTCAACCCCACTTTCCTGCCCCATCCCCATATCCCTTGATTCCCTTAATATCCAAAAACCTATCGATCTCAGCCTTGAATATACTCAAAGACTCAGCATCCACTGCCCTCTGGGGTAGAGAATTCCAAAGATTCACCACCCTCTGAGTGAAGAAATTCCTCCTCATCTCAGTCTTAAATGACCGACCCCTTATCCTGAGACTATGCCCCTCCCCAGTTCTCGACTCTCCAGCCAGGGGAAACAACCTCTCAGCATCTACCCTGTCAATCCCCCTCAGAATCTTGTATGTTTCAATGAGATCACCTCTCATTCTTCTAAACTCCAGAGAGTATAGGCCCAATTTACTCAATCTCTCCTCCTAGGACAACCCTCTCAACAGTGGATGTTATGTGGCTGCTATTCTCTGCTGTTATTTTTAAAAATTGGTTCACTGCCTCTGGGCCAATTGCCCACCAACAGCTTTGAGAAGGCGGGTGGTGGTAGGCCTGCTCCTTGAACCGCTGCGGTCCTTGTGGTGCTGGTGTTCCCACTAAGGTGTTGGGAAGTCCAGGACTTCGACCCAGTGATGATCCATGAAGGAATGGTGATTATATACAACCCTTCGAGATCTCTGCGCTCCTATAATTCTGGCCTCTTGCGCATCCCTGAATCGCGTCGCTCCACCATTGGCGGACGTGCCTTCAGCTGCCTAAGCTCTGGAATTCCCTCCCTGAACCTCTCCGCCTCTCTACCTCTCTCTCTCTTCTCCTTTTAAGACACTCCTGAAAACCTACCCCTTTGACCAAGCCTTTGGGTCACCAGTGCTAATATCACCTTATGTGGCTCGGTGTCAAATTGTTGTTTGATGATCGCTCCTGTGAAGCACCTTGG